>JAOEHI010051766.1:0-17992 GCA_025447815.1 Percopsis transmontana | reverse complement strand
GTTCAAGTCCCAGAGTTGGCCTCCCTGTAAGCATCCTTGAGCAAGATGCCTAACCCCTACCTGCTCCATGTAATAGCGCAGTGTAACTGTAAGTCGCTTTGGATAAAAGCTAAATATTGTAATTATTGTAATTATTGTAATTGTTGGTGTAGAAACATAAATGAGGAAATAGTGATAAAAGATGTTTTACACTACAGAGGGAAATACTACCACTGTCTACGGTGCCACTGCAGTATAAATACGTACAGGTTCTGTTATTGTGTAAATCGCAGAAGAAAGTGGCTTTTCAAAATCTTAAAGGAGCAGACATGACACACTTAAAAGTTTTTTTTAGTTTTTTTTTATTGTCAATCATGTTCAAATAATGCAATTAAAACACACACCACACAAGCACAACAATGAAAAAAATGAAACAGAAAACAGGGAAGATTCAGACACTGGAAATGTCGGCAGGCTAATCTAGTTTCCTCATTCTTTCTTACTTATTCTTAATAAGTAAACACAGCAATGTCACGACCCGATCCCGTCAGCAGAGGTAGACACACTCCTTCCCTCTCTATCTCTGATTACCTCAGATCACCGTCAGATGCGCAGAGAGCACAGCTGAGGCTAATTGACCTGCTCTACTTAAGCGGGGCAATTACAGAAGCCAATGCCAGATCGTCGACTCCCCTACCGTTAGTCACGCTTCGCGCTCTTATCATACGTAGTACTAGTAATTCCTGTTTAACTCCTGTGTTTACTTTGACCCTGCTCTCTCGTGTTATCCCTTTAGTTCTCCTGCTCCCCACCTGCCCTGTATTCGGCCTGCTGCCCCGGTTCCTCGACTCCCACGCCTGTCCCTGGATATCCGCCTGCCTGATCCCCTGGATTCTCTGCCCCGGTGACCAACCCAGATAACGACCTCTGCCTGTCCCTCACTATTCTACCGCCTCGTGAATAAACCTGTTAACGTACTCTGTGTTCTGTGGATTGTGTACCTGCACTTGAGTCACACCTGAAGACCTGACAAGCAATAAATCCCACGAGGGACCCATCCATGTCACCTGTTAGAATGTTACCTTTGTGGTTACCCAACTGTGTATTACGAAAACAAGAATGTGCCTCTTTTACATTACGTTGGAATGAATTAATGTCAACTTTGATTCAGGCTGTTTAGTGACATATTAAAGGAGGATTACATTGGTGCTCATCCAATAAACAGCCACGAGAAAACATGGCCGTCAGACTTACAGTATGACGGTCTAAATGGTTATGATATTATTCATGCATATTAAAAAGTGCATTTCACCACTGTAGATTTGTGAAAGCCATGCACAGCCAACAGTGAAAATAGCAGAAACTAACATATAAGTTCTAACAACAACAAATTACATGTGTTTTTGTAATTTAGTTATACTTTGGTAACTATTTATTGTTATTTTTGTTTGCTTTATAATAATAATATTATAATGAAGAAGAAGAAAAAAATGCTTCTTCGGAAAGACAAACAAAAAAGGAACTGTAACTTTTAAGTACATTTCTTCAGTAATTTCTTCTTCAGTACATATTCTTAAGTGCACTCCCCTTCACCGTCAATTTCCACTTTGAGCAGCTGCTCCTCTTTACTGAAGACCTCTCTGCCAGGCAACTTCTTCCATTTCAGTGTGAAGTGTTCGGCCACTCCTTGCTCCCTCAGCTCGGTCTCCATCTGTGCAGCGACAACATGTAATTGGCATTGACGCCGCATTTAAGCGTATTAAAATGCCTAGTCATGAAACAATTGCGTGGTGAATGTGGACCTTAACAATCTCGGCCGCATCTTTCGCTCTCCACACGGACTGTTTACCCGCATGCAACCAAAGCCTGCTCAAACGTGATTGGTCGATACTACTCGGACCACAGCCGGAAACCAGAATGCTTCCGATACCAAAAAAGAACACCTTCCCAGTCGTCGTAGTGAGATGTGTAATCTATTTGGATGAGTACACCTGGACGAAGACTCACCTGCATCAACAAGGCTTCCATCACTGCAGGGTCGCTGAGAGCGGGGTCCCCAGACGAAACCGTTATTTTAAACAACAGCTTGGAGGTAAAGTCTAGTAAGAAAATAGAAAGCACATTTTTATGTATGTATACTGTATACTGTCTATAATGTAAAACCCCTGATTAATTTAAAGCTAGACACCATGAACGTTATCAGAACAGCCTCCTACCGAAATCAATACCAGTGAAACAGACAGGTGAGAAGGTTAGAAATTATATAAACCCCCTGTGGACTAAATCTAATTTTCTCTTAAAACACACACACTTCTGAACTTTGTCCTTGCTATTGGACAGATGAAGTCGTGTGCGTCCCTGAGCAAGTGAGAGGGTTCGCACAGGCGGGCAGACCAGAGCGGAGGTGAGCGCAATAAGAATATTACAATGCAAAAAGAATAAAAAGTAACTTTGTTCATGCAAAATCATCTATTCTTATGTACACTTTCATCAAAATTTCTGCACAATTTCAGTTTAGGTTTTTTAAACCAATTTTCTTTTTTAATTTCTACACTGTAAAAAAGGCAGGAAAAACAGTTGGAAAAGGACTCACCCCCATAGCAGATGAAAGCGTTTTTCTTTACACAGGGCTCATCAACCCAGTAGCTATCAAGGAAAGAACTAAGGGCGCAGTTTTTATCCAGGCTTAGGCTTGGATATTCGGACCCCCAGTACGTGAAGGAGGAGTCGCTGCCGTCCGACCACTTCCAGGGGTCGCGATAAAGGCCGATCCAGATGCCATGCGAAAGAAACTGTGGAGGAATAACCGCTGTGACAGCCAGGTGCTCCTCCTTGCTCCTTACACTGGCCAGATCTATGTGGTGCTCTCTGCAGTAGCTCTGGGCCTGTGTCCAGTTCATTGAATCACTCACAAACACATACCTTTCTCCGGACACCACTGTGAAATATTGCATTCATGTTAGGACGAACTGTTTTGGACATTACGAACAGAATAGAACTGAGCTGGTTTGACAGTTACAGATGTTCCCTAGGGACATTTAACACAATGAATTGAGTTTAAAAATGTTGTTGAGTGCCCTTTAAAGCGTCAATCACAGAATAATCGCCCATATCTGGTATTTCAAACTGACTGGTTTTATTTTAAAACAACAGCACGTTTCCGTGCTGAGTAGACAGCAGAGCTCTCGAAGAGAGGTTTGAAGAGCGATAGAAAGGTGGCTTTATTTCTTCTACAAATGTAAGCGCCTCTTATCTACTTGACCATATCGAGTGTTTGATTATACACATTTGTGAGTAGCCAGGCATTGTGGAACTCGCGAGGCTAGCGAATATCACAAGAGTAAATGTGTTCTCGTGTTGGAAACCAAAACAACAATGTTTCTGTAACATTCACCGCAATAACATGTGATTGTTCCTTTAACGGTAGGCTATACTAAGTACGTTTGGACACTCAAGAACACTCAGGAGATCAGACTTACAGTTAACTTGTGTCCCGCTAGAAACGCAAACAAAGGGCATTTTATCTTTGCATGGGTAGTCATTCCAAGTTGCTGTGATCATACACACACAGAATTCCCCTCCATTGTTGTTTGGTTCGTCCAAGTTCCACAATTGGTACACGGGCGTGGTGTTTGTCGCGTCCTGGTAGTACGGGTGACTCGCTACGGACCACTTCCAAATGGGATGGTCGTAGAGGCCGATCCAGGCACCTCGCCCGTCCGCATTGCCCACCGCCACCGTGAGATTGCCCATTTCCTCAATGTCGTGCACGGTGGCCAGGTCGGTGTATTTGTCCCTGCAGTGCTGTTGGGCGTCGGCCCAGGTCTTCTCCTCGCCTATGAAGGCGTAGTGAAGGGCGCCCGAACACGGCCCTGGGACGACAGTGACGCAAACATGTCACCGCACGACGCAGCACAAATCACCCTCAGTGCTGTTATCTTCATTATAGGCATCAGTTAAAGGTACACTCCTTACTTTGTGCCGGAAATAACCCTAGCGGTCAAAAACGACATTGTTTGTTTCGGTTCTGAAACTCTGGGGGGCGCTGTTACACAATTCTCCTTTCGCCAGGAGCGAGTTAGCCTACCGATTTCGAGGGTGGGTTCTCTAACAATGTCCGACATCCGACATGTATAGTGTCATTACCGTCATCAACAGTAACGGGAGACATTATATATAAGACGCTTTCAGTTTATCTTCTTTAAATTAATTAATTAATTTATGAAAGTTTTTCATAAAAAAAACAAAACATCCACAACATCTTTATCCGAAAAAATACTACAGGTAGGATACGGTTAAAGTAGCCTAGTTCTAGGCTAGTAAGTCCTATTAATACGTCGTCGGTTTAATTTTAGATTGTTTAATTTTCAATTGATATGAGAAATGTCGCTAATCAGAACTATCAGAATAATAAACGATTTAGGCAGTAAACGTCTATTGGTTTGGGCTACGGGCCTATTGCTTTTTCTCCCATATTAAGACATGTTTAAAATGTCTCTAAACTTTCCTTTGAACAAAAGCTTATAGTAGATAAGAGGAGACCTACACCGGAATTTAATTTATCTGTACCAGAGGATAGGGGAGAAGAATACGAGGACATTTCAGGTCAGTTGGTATTCAAGAAAAGATTGGCTATGTGGCTGCGCTGAAAGCAGCAGGCTGTTCTGCTTTCCCTGTCTGCTCTCTGCAACTCTTTTACAAAATAAAAATAGATTGTGCCCTATTGTTAAAAGGACATACAAATGTGTTTGGCTGTCCCGTGATTTTTCAGTTTATCCAAATTCAACTGGTTCTGAGGTCGTCCACACAATTGAATCCATCGCATACACTTTTACAGGTTTCTGCCTGGTTTCAGAAACTAAAAGAACTGTACATTTTACTTAAACGAATTTAAGTAAAAGTTGACGGAGATACTGTGATGCCAGTTTACGGAGATTCTTTTTTTTGTTGAAAAAAATGGCGGATATGAACAAAGCTTAAAATATCGGCCTTCTAAATGGTTATATTGCCTGTCAAAGTCCCGGCGAAAGGTCAATTGAGGTGTTTTGGTGGAATTGTATTTGTGTTTTAATTTTGCTTGAAAACACTAATATTATTTATCATCTGAAAAAACACAGACACACACTGACCTGAGAACAGCAGAATGAGAATCATGGTCCTTTCAGAAACTGTGAAAAACACATGAAACATGACTGCCACTTTGCTAATGATCATCATAAACCATCCTTAATGGTCCTTAATGGCATGTTAATGTGTAATTGTAACTAAATTAGCACTGATGGCCGTACTTGAAGACAGACCCCACCCCTCCTGCTGATAACCTATTCATTCTAATCCAACCCTTTAACAACTGCGCCACGGTTGCGCCCGATTATCTTCACCGTCACATGTCCTGAAATTAGCAAAAAAGTGGGCCGTGAACTTGCACCGTGAACTAGGGACCCTGATGTGTTTGTTCTAACAGCATGTGTTTACTTACGATGAGGTATTTGAGCCCGCTACACACAGATGTACGTATTGTAGGCCACTTTGGATAACAGCTCCTGCTGAACGTAAACTAAATAACAATGCTTACAGTAACCCCTACTAGCTCCTAAACACTACTTGCATTCACTGTGATCAGCTATCAAATACTGTACCTTTGGATTACAATTACAATGAGGTAATTTATAAGACGCTTTTATCCAAAACGACTTACAGTTACATGGTGCTATTACATGGAGCAGGTAGGGGTTAGGCATCTTGCTCAAGGACGCCTACAGGTTGGCCCGACTCTGGGGCTTGAACCCACGACGTTCCGGCTGGGAGTCCAACACCCAGACCACTAGACTATCCTGCCCCCTACTGGCCGGGAGTCCAACACCCAGACCACTAGACTATCCTGCCCCGTTAGCTGGATGAAAGTGTTTGTAAATAGTAAATTGCAATATGTCTTACCTGAATTGTACCACGGACGCCTGGTGTCACCAAAACCCACCATCCTTCTCTCTCTCTCTCCCTCCCTCGGTCTCTCTGTCTCTCTCTCTCTCTCTCCCTCCCTGTCTCTCTGTCTCCGTTCGAAGTCCTCGCCTTTGTGCGATGTCTTTTATCCTCGCATGGGGGTGTTCGTAGGTCCCGTGACACCCGCCCCCCCCCCCCCCCTGAGCAGGCTGCACACACCTGTCTGACCTCATCTCTGCCTTCGGCCCGCCTTTTCCCAGAACTCTCCCTTTTACCGCCACTGCAACCTACCACACACACACACACACACACACACACCACTGCAGGTGTGACCGCACTGGGCCATATTGCTGTTAACGATAACGATATTTCCCTGCCACCTGTATTCTTTTTCTAAACCTGTACGAGGGAAAAAACGAATTTTATAGCGATGTGCTTGCATTCTGCGTGGAATTGATTCTATTGCTTTAGAATCAACGTTATCCACGTGAGAATCCACATTATTCCCGCACTTTTTGGGAGCATTCCTTTTATAAGGAATGCCATTCGTTATATGAATACTGATAATAATAACACGTTTTTTTAAGTGTTATTATTTTATTGTATTTATTGTTTTTGATACTTGACAAATGGTAAAACGATTGATTCCCCGGTCTTCTCCAGCTGTTGAATTTGGATAAACTGAAAAATCACGCGACAGCCAAACACATTTGTGTGCGTTTCCTTTTCAAACATTCCCACAGATGGGTGGCGATAGGGTGTGGTCGACAATCGTCGGTGTAGCTGGGTTGACTTGCGTGGCCGAGGTTGTGGCCCACCGAGGAACACACACAGCCCACTGCAGAAGGGGGCCGTGTTGTTTGGGTTTAATCAAAGTCGTAATCCCTCTCATTTGGATGCCGCATGCAACCATGGCTGATTTAGACTAAGTGCTCTGTGCCCTTGAATGCAAACCTCATGGAAATGGCCCGCGGCTTAACCTTGATGCAAAGTGGATTCTAAATTTAGGATTAATGAATCTTCAGCAGCATTGGATGGGGGCAGGATGGTCTAGTGGTCTAGGCCTACCTGTAAGCATCTTTCAGCAAGATGCCTAACCCCTACCTGCTCCATGTAATATCTGTGTGTCATTGTGTGTGTGTGTGTGTGTGTGTTCTGAGACTCACAACATACATTTGTGTGATTTCTGAGGCTTCATAATTCTGCAGTGGAAGATGCTACAGCAACGGGACCCACAGTGTTGGAAAGCGATCAAGGCAGGATAGTCTAGTGGTCTGGGTGTTGGACTCCCAGCCAGTAGGGGGCAGGACGGTCTAGTGGTCTGGGTCTTGGACTCCCAGTCAGTAGTGGGCAGGACAGTCTAGTGGTCTGGGTGTTGGACTTTCAGCCAGTAGGGGGCAGGATAGTCTAGTGGTCTGGGTGTTGGACTCCCAGCCAAAAGATCGTGGGTTCAAGCCCCAGAGTCAGCCTACCTGTAAGCATCCTTGAGCAAGATGCCTAACCCCTGCCTGCTCCATGTAATAGCACCATGTAATTGTAAGTCGCTTTGGATAAAAGCGTCTGCTAAATGATCAAATTGTAAGTGCTACAGCTGTCACAACCATTGGCCAATGAGATGGCTCAATTCCAAGTATGCAAGTGCAACTTTAACGGTAGCAAAGTAAAACACATAAGACTCAAAGTGGCAGTTGGAGTAATGAATCCTTTTTGGAGGGAAAGCTCTCCTTTTCTGAGAAAACAAACAAACTTGGAACTGAAGTTAAATGTCCAAGTTAATTTGATTTTATTAGTCACTCTGGTATGAAATATGGAAAGTTTACTTTTTGAGTTCAGAGAGAGAGAGAGAGAGAGAGAGCCTTCGGTCCCCAGGAGCCAGCAGGTATGGGCCACTGATTGCATCTATGAACCGGTTAGCCAACCGGCATCGTAAGTAAACAACATTTTGTTAGAATTGTGACAGCAGCATGTCATCAGGGCTAGCATACATTACCAACATGACATTCAATCCTCTGAATCCTCTGCTAATAACAAGCTAACGGCCCCAAGACCTCCAACTACACAGCGTGGGTAATGTAGTTCACAGCCTTCCCGCCGCTAGCTTCTCGTTGGCAATATGCTAACGTGACGAATATGCTAATGGTGACCAATCTAAGGCATGGACCTTGGAGGGCGTCGTCGGGGAGCTGGAGCAGGAGATCGCGGAGCTCCGGGCCAGGGACTCTAAGATGGAGCGACTGCAACCTGGCTGCAGCCAGGACCACCTATACCTGCTACAGGTTAGAGCCCACCTACTGGTCCGACCTCAGATCAGGGAGTCTCTGTGTGGGTTGTCCTCTCCCAAGGGCCCCCAGACTGGATAGAGGGTCAGTTAAAGTTGCAGTGTTTAAGATCTGTCCTCACAATATCTACAGTCTATCCCATACAGTCTATCCCAGCTATTGCATTTAGCATCCTTTAGAGGGAGCTCTTTCTCAGGATGCTCATCTTTTTCTTACTTTCTGTCATTTCTCCCTATTATGTATTGTAAGCATATCAAAATATGCTGAATGCCAGATGGAATTGGTGTTCTGTGGCCTCCAATCAAGAAATCCCTCGGTCGAGAACCACTTCTAGCAGAAGTTGCGCCCACCATTTTGTCATTTTGTGCGCTCATGCGCACGCAAAACACAACGCCGCTTCCATGGGTTAGCAGAAACCCGCGTGGGTTCAGCCCTGCCCCCTTGTGGCCACCGTAACGCATTACTACCTTAACTTTAACATGGCAGGGCAGGGTGTTCTAATTCTTCTTTGTGGGTTTCTCTCCGGCAGAGGTTCCCCTCTCTGAGCATGCAGCCTCCCAGGGTGAGTGTGAACCAAGGGGCAACATTTGAATCTTAAAAATGAATCCAAAACGGAAGTGCCAAAATTTGCAGTTCATCGAATGGTCACTTGAGGCTGGCTCCAAAAGCGATCCCCATAACCACTAACCTACCACCCTACCGACCATTCTAACCACTAACCTACCACCCTACCGACCATTCTAACCACTAAGCTACACTGCCCATTCCCTAGATAGTACCATGCAGAATTAGTATAAACTACTATAAACTAGTATAAAACGGTCAAAATCAGTATAAATCATTGCTTGTATCTGCTTTCGTTTTTACATAAATAAAGTACACATAAAGTATACAAAGTATGAATAGGCTAAATAAGTAAATAGAACATGCAAAGACACTCTCAATTACACGGCACTCATTATACTTGGAAAACGAATCCTTGTTCTACCTTTCTTGCAGTGTGTGTGTGTGTGTGTGCGTGTGTGCGTGGTTATTTTCTTGCAGACAATACTAACATTAACCTTAAAATGAACTATAGCCTATACACGTTTAATAAATTAATAGATTACCTAGAGATTGATAGTAAAAAAAACGATATTATTATTATGAACCACTGAGAAAGCTGAGAAGCACTGCTCTAGCTAACATAGGCATATGGTGGGCCTATTCTAATATATCCATTATTTACACTACAATATGTTAAAGGTTACAGATTGGGAGGATCGAATATATTACAACGTTAATCAATAAAGTCTTTTCTCCGGGGCGTCATGGATGGAAGTCCTCACATTAAACGCCTGCTGTCTGCTGTCTGTGTTGGAATGACAGTTGTAACATCCAATTCTGTGACCGCAGAGGTCGCTGTTGCACATTTTAACCATACAGTCTTATGATTTTAACGCTGATTGTTATTGCTTCCAATGGGGAAGGAAGCAATAACGGGGGGGAGGGGGTATCTTTCTTCTCGTTACGAGGCCCTATGTGATTGCTCAAATTGTGGTTGTGTTTTCGTCATGCCCACGGTCAATCTCAAATGTATATTCTTATTCTACAATAAAAACATTTATAGATTAAATATACATACAATTTTACAACGTGCTAAATCAAATAGATACGAATAATGAAGCTCATATAAATATTTTTTTAATTGTAGTGTTAGTAGTGTTATTTTTGTGCTGTTCCACTCCGCTCATCTGGACCAGGACGAGCCCGGACGAGCGCGCAGCCGTGGGTGACGCCCAACTCTTACGTAAGGGAAGAGGGAGTAATTTCTTTCCAAGATGGCGGCGACCATAGACAACAGCAATGCTGTGCAGGCGACAAAGAAGAAACACCTCGGGATTCCCGAAGCAATATTTGTGGTGCGTAAACCGACGACAATTGCTACACCAACACGACAGCTTCCAGACACCGGATGAGACCGCTCAGAAACTGTTGTGTGTGTGTGTAGCCTCTGTGACAGGTGTGTAGTGCTGGTTAGCTGCTAGCCAGACTAGCCTGCTGAAACTCACATCCATGTAGGGAAATGAGGCAGCAAAAGCAAAAACCTTGTCCACTTGCCAGCCTACGCTGCTTTACTCGTTTTGGCTAAGAAGCGGTGGTTCTTAGTTTCCGTTAGCCATTGCGCTCACTGCCCCGCTCTCCCGTTCTCCATTCCTCTTCTGACACAGCCGACCTGGTTGAAGGCTGTCCGAATGAGTCTGTTCCTTTACGAGGCAACCGACTAGCTAACGTTAGCTGTCTTGGTTATTATTGAGATAATCCAGTTACGTGATCGGTTGTATTGACTTCAATAATGCACACAGAAATAAGAGCTTGGGTTCCGCGAGGAATTTTCAAGTGATTTATTACGTACGAGCTATGTGAGCTCGACCTCATTGCTCATTCGTAATTATTTAGAAACGTTTGAGTATTTTATCAACTTTCAATAAAAACATTTGTCGTTTGAACTGTTCTGATATAATAAGCAGACGACAGTAGAACTAGATATCTTACTGAGTACCCAAAGTTGCATTGCCAGGATCACGTCCTATTGCTGACTCGCTTCTGTACAATTCACCACGAAATTGAAGCATAAAGCAAAAGTCTCATCACTCATCCTACTTGAATGTGAAACCAAGTCATGTGTCTGGAGGAAGCCTGTGTATGTGTTATGGGAAGCGTCTTTTATATGCCCCCCCCCCCCCCAGAATGGGCTATCCAATATTCAACACCACTTTTAAGTAGAACAACTGTCTAGGTTTGAGTCGGCTAAATCGTCAGACCAGTACGAAAAAATCGTAATGCTAGTAGTTTGTTGTCACGGCCAGCCTGGTTGAGAGACACTGCCGTTGATGTGGCAGCGTGCTATTTGTGTATCCCCTACAGGAGGATGTGGAGTCCTTCATGAAGCAACCTGGCAACGAGACGGCCGACTCCGTCCTGAGGAGGCTGGACGAGCAGTACCAGAAATACAAATACATGGAGGTCAACCTGGCCCAGAAGAAGCTCAGGTGGGCGCGGAAGAGAAGTGTAAACAGCCCCGTGGTGACGAGCGCGACGGCACGATGTGTGCGCAGAAGCCCCGGGGTGGGGGGTGTTGTCACCTGCACCCCTTTTTCTGCGACATGTTGCACTTGCAAGGAAATAAGATTGGTGGCGTATTCAGTTTAGGCTGAACACGGCAAAATGATACAGCAATACTTAATCTCTCTATTTAAGTATGGCTGTATCTATCTCTCTCATACTCATCGTCGTCCACTTAACCCGAAATCGGGTCGCGGGTGCAGCAGCTCCAGCAGGGGACCCCCAACTTCCCTTTCCCGAGCCACATTAACCAGCTCCGACGGGGGGATCCCGTGGCTGTATCGTTTGGCAGAAAGTTTGACAATTCGAGGGAATGTGCAGATTTCAGCGAACCATTTATAGGCCTATTTAAAGGGCATTATTATGATTATTATTATTACTACTTCTGCTTTTAGTACACTACAGTTAATGATTTTCTCCCATGTACCCCCCCCCCACGTAGTGCCTTCAAGCACAACTAGCAACTCGCCTGCTCCTTAGCGGGACACTATCGGTGGTTTGACTGACGCTTCTCTCTTCTCTCGTTGTGCAGGTTGAAAAGCCAGATCCCACAGATCAAACAGACACTAGAAATTCTACTACACATGCAGAAGAAAAAGGTAAAAACCAACGTGGGAGGTTTTGTGGGGAGTAAAACGTTTTTGTTCTTGATTTTATAACGGTATAAACATGACCATGTAACAAATTGTTTGTTTTTTCAACTTGTTTCCGACTTGTGTCCGATTCTCCCAGGGCACCACAGACCCCATGCAAACACACTTCCTATTGGCTGACAACGTTTACTGCAAGGCCTCAGTCCCGCCCACCGACAAAGTCTGCTTGTGGCTAGGGGTGGGTGATGGCCGGGCAGGCTCCGCCCTCAGTCAGCTAACCCTGTGTGTATGCAAATGAGTGCGCAAATGAGTATGCAAATTAAGTTGCTGTGCTCCTCCCTCCCAAGGCTAACGTCATGCTAGAGTACGACATCGACGACGCTCAGGCTCTCCTAGAAAAGAACCTGTCCACGGCGTCTCGTAATCTAGAATCGCTCGAGGAAGACCTGGACTTCTTGCGCGACCAGTTCACCACCACCGAAGTCAGTATCCTTACACCGATTTTGTTCAGGAGGAACTTTTTTTTTCTTTCTTCTTTTAATGTTATGACAAATAAAAACTGTCCCCTTCCGAGTCCCTGCTTGAACCGCTTGACAAAAGAATAGACAGTTTAGAGTGTACATAAATGGGAGCTATAGAATTTCATTATTGTGTTTAGCAGTCATAACCTCTAGACAAAAAGGGCTTTAAAAAACAATGTTTGTGTTGGCGCCATCTATTGGTCAGCCTAGTTGCATGCAATCATTGCATCAGTTCCAATAACTTGCCCTGCACTTGTTTGGCACTGCAACCCAAACTGTTTGAACCAAAATGTTAACAAAAACTTCATTCCACAGACTTGTAGAGGATTATTTTACTGGTTTTACCGGACTGGTTATTCCCTTAACCCATCCCCCAGACATGGCGCGGGTTTACAACTGGGATGTAAAAAGGAGGAGCAAAGACAACCTCCTCAAAGTGGCGGAGAAGTCTTAATAACGAAGGCACTAATTTCCCCCTCCGGCAAATTATCTTCCCCTTAGTGAATAGGAATCAAATCTGTCCCTCATTTCACATGCATACTAGGATTTATAGCAGGTATAAGACACATTTCAACTGTTTCTCTAAACCTGAGGTAGGGGTGATTTAATGTAAATCTTAAAGTGCCATATGCGAGGCATACTAAATCATTTGTACGATAAACGCCTTTGGAATCTGTCTTGTATCTGAATCTGGCTTAACTGCCCATCCCTACTGTTGTTGTGTGTGTTCATTCTTTACTTTTTAAAGTATTTTTTCAAGTAAAAGCTAACAAAAACAAAGACAATGAGGCGTTTTTTGTATTCTTTTTAAGTAGATTAGTTCTTTGTTTTGGAAAGTCTCATTGGCCTAACGTTCACTTTGAGTTGTCTTTCTCCACGTCTTTCCCTGTCATCAACCCGGCGGCAGTGTTTTATTTAATTTTTTTTTCCCCTTTCCATTTTCCAGTTGTTTGCCATAATGTTTGCCTTCGGTTCTGGCTGTAGGCCGGGATGCATTTTCCCACTGGGACATTTGCTTTACGGAAAGAGGATTATCAATGTTCTACGGGCTTACGCGGGGACGGAAAAAAAACAACGTGCGATATTCTAGTTCTAGACTGTTCTGCGGTATTGGCCGTACAACCGGGGGGGTTCTAGATTATTGAGACTATTGAGGCTGCTGGTCAGGGGAGTGTTCACCTGTGTCCACCTCTTTTCTCTGGTTTTCTTCCCTTTTTTTTATTTCCCACCTCTACTCTGTTGCCCCCCTGTATTTATTTGTCTTTCACTGACTGTACCCATTTAATAATGAATGAAGTAAACAGAGAATTTGCGGAAAGAGAGGAAAAAAAACTGTGTGGATTATTGAGTGAGCTGCAGTGTGTGGGCCCTGCCTTTTTCTTTTTGTTTTTTTATTTGCCGTAACGGTTACAATTGACACGTTGAGTTTTAATGTTAACCCGTTCCATAAAGACGATACATGGCAGTTATGTGGATGCTGTATCTGCAAATGGTTGGTATGGCGCCACACTGCCACCCTGTGGCTGGGTTTGGGACTGCGGTGGGTAATTGAATACGATATCAAATTTATAACGTACAATATATGGTATTTACTTATGTATTTTTAAGCTCTTTGTTAGTTTGTTTCTTTACCATCCCCTTAATTATCCGGTTTCACTCGCCATTCTCGTGACCGAACATCCCAGATAAGGCTTGTGGTATTTGTTTTCGTTTTTTTACATAAAAACCATATTAGAGATTTCTAGCACAGGGCAATTGCTTGGTTGACAGATACGCCCATTATTAAGGCAACAATGCAAACGTGAATAAATAAAACGTCAATCACAAAAGCATATATAATTATTATTTTTTTTTACCAGTCACATTTTATTCATTTTATTTTTTTAGTACATTTCAGTTTGTTGCTAGATAAGTGGTAGAGCAGAAAGAGAGTCCTGTTTTATGCCCAGCAGGATTCAGGGATGGTAACATCCATCTGTACAGCGTTGAGGGTTGAACAGAATGATGCCAAACCATGTTAATGTACCGAGAAAGGTATTAACATGGGTACATTAACTGTAAGGGGGGGGGGGGGTTATGAGCCGAGCCAAAACAAAACTTCTATTTAACCAAATAATTTATTTGCAGAGAAAACCAAAAAAATGGACTTCTGAAGACATTGACAAGGATTCAGGCAGTGTAGCTATTTCAGTTATTTATTTATTTGGATCCTACTAACTTCTACTAAATTCCTCTGGTCTTGTCAATACATCGCCAACTCGCTTGAATTAAGGGGGCTTCCAAACGGGAAAGCTGGCGCTTAGCAATAGACGGTCGCCGCCAACAGCCGGTTAGGGAAACTGGCAGTTGGCCCTCACGTAATTGTTAAATTTCACCTCACTTCTGGGACCAGAAAGACTTGTGTTTGGACAGAAAGCCGGTCACTGGTCTTATTTTAACTTGTCCGGGGAAGGACTGGTGTTTAGTGTGTATATCAAAAGAAAGCTTGTGGTTTAATAGAACCCAGAAGCGGATGTTAAACCACACTGGCCTGTTTATCCGTCGGTAACACGCCAGGCACCCCGATCGCTGGTCCGTCGGTGCCCTTCCTCACTTCATAGGCTGTGTTGCCTTTTCCCTCCCTATACGGCGGCGACTGTGTAGGCCTACCTATATGACAGGTTTTGGTGCTCGGGATCATAGATGCGTCAATTTGCTTACTGACGAGGCGGGGCTGCGCCCTCTGGGAGCTGCCTTTTGGGTGCAAAAGTATAGATTTTGGCCAGCTAAACACACTTTTCTAGTGAAGTGTAGGGCGGCAAGCCAGTGAAACCTCTCCCCTATGGCAATTAACGGTTGTAGTATCCAAGTGTTGTCCTAGAGCTGAGCCGGGTTCAGGTGAACCGCCGCTGAATGTGTTTTTACAGTTAAAAAGACTGGTGATGGCTTAGGTTGGCAAACTTAGTGAAGTTTTATTTTTCTTCAGAAGGTGGCGCTGCAGCTTTAACTGCAGTTTTGGTGTGTTTCTTTGCTAGATCGTGACTTTACAGACAAATGGCTGATCAGATATTGTGGTGTCACTCCCTTTTTTAACCGGGAAGAGACGCTCAAAGGAAGGTAACGCCATTGAACGTAGCCTACGCATGATGTCGCTGTTTTTGAGTGTGATTCAGGAGAACAAATACCAGCTCGCTTGTTGTTTCAGTTAGCCTACACTTTCAGGACGTGCTACGTCAAAATGAACCTCACAAATCCTGGGCCGGTCAGTTCGTATATGTAGGCTACGGGCGTCATCGGGAAATTTGTTTCGGCGCACAATCCAGGCCTTCGTGAATCGCGTCCCCCATTTGGCGCTCCCTTCCTTTTTTAGTAAAAGCTTTCAGGCCATATGGCGCGCATACACGCACGCACACACACACACACGGGGGGGGGGGGGGATTATGTGGACATCACTCGCTCAGAAAAAGTAACTGTAACAAGGTCAAGCGTCCCTTCCTAGGGTGGACTGTGTTGTTGTTGGAGTCCCTTAGATGCCTGTTGCTGTTTGGTCTCCCTCTGAGTAATGGGCGTGTTTTTTGTTGTTGCTATTATTCATATTCGTGCATTGTGGGTAGGTAACGTTTACATCTCAGGAGTCTCTCTCTCTCCCGTCTTCTGGGAGTGGCCACGGTGTCCTCTGATTGCTCAAGCCCTTCTGTGTTTTCACGTAGGCCTATACCTTGTTGTTTGTTAATGTCCTCTGGTTTAGTCGGTTCATGCCTCGGGGTCCCAAGATGTGAAGATGGTGTCCTGCTGTAGGCCTTTTAGGTGTTTTCAGACATTCCCAAAAGTCCATGTTCACCGATGTTTTTTATTTTTTTTGTTTTATTTATTTAAGACGAACAGTCCAGAACTTTATTGCGTCTTTTATAGAATAGTCTGTGTTCTGTATCCCCATGAGTCCAGCTGACACGGACCGTTTTGCTGTACACAGCAGTCGCTTGTTACCGGTGCAAGCAGTCCTTCTACAGTTTGGATTGGCGACGGTTGTGTCACAGTGGCAGTTGCAACAGAAGCGGGGGTAGCCATGGCGTTAAGAAGAGAATATACGTACGAGTTATTATGTCGTCTGTGACAACAAAATAAGTTTCGCTACAAGTAAAGGCCATTTGAACGTCATTTGCCCTCCCCATATTCCCTTTAGGATTCCACACTATGGAACCTAAGTGGAGGATAAATATTGAAGGGCGTTGACCGATATCTCAAACGGAAGGGAGGTTGAATCTGAGGGCTGCCTTCTAAAACGATGACCTGCAAATATGTATTATTTTTTTTTTTTGGTTTGTAATAATTTAATTGCATATCGAAGGGAAAGGATGAGCTTGGTAATGGAAAGAACAAAAAAGAAAGGGGAGAAAATTAAATGGAGGATAGAAATGGAAAATGCCACGCCCAGCTGGAATGAGGCCTTGTGACCACCAAGGTGGGTGTTTTCTTCACACCGCGGTGACCGTAGTCCCAAGATATGGGGACCAAGAACTCAGGCATGTAGAGGGGTTGTAGCCCGCCGTCTGGTACCTTCTGACAGAACGCATGACTTAAAACTAAAGCTAAAGCTCAACCGGTCCCCGAAACCCCGACGCTAAACTACCTCAGCCCAGGCGTTCGTCCTCTCCATTAAGTAGTGTGTACAGATGATACGGAGGGGGCACCAGCCCCGAGCCGTCCCACATCCACACTCCAGATCCTACTGGTCTACTACAGCGGCCGTGACAAGTCATCTCCCTCCCTCGGGAACCCTTCATCCTCCTCATCCTCCACATCCTCCTCCCCAAAACACGTCCTATCAGGGTTCACAGTCAGGGGGTTTCCGACCCAGCACAACCAATTGAGTCCGCTCCGAATCCTCCTTCCCACCCCCACCCTCCCCTTCCCGGATTCCCGTCCGTCCCTCCGCCCGCACCTTCCGTCCAGACCGTCCTCGCCCTCGCCACCGATCAGCAGAGGCAGCGGCGGTCGCTCTTGGTCACCTCCTCCGAGGAGTGCACCACGTTGGGCACGAAGCCGCTCTTCACCCCCTCCCAGCCCTCCTGGATGGAGATGTCCCCGGACCGCACCAGGGCGAAGATGTCCCTGGTGAGCTCGGTGAAGGCGTCCTCCACGTTGATGGCGTCGCGGGCGGACGTCTCCACGTAGCGCATGCCGTACGCCCCGGCCAGCTTCTCCGCCTCCTGCCGGGTTACCTGGGGGAACCCCGTGAGAGGGTGGTTTAGAGGAGGGGCACATAAAGCAGTCGAGCACCCTACCATCCTTCAAACAGGCCCTCAAAACTCACCTCTTCAAACTGCCGTTTTCTGGTTAACAGACTTTCCCTGTTTTTCCCTCATTTTGATCTCATTCCCATTATCAAATAACCTTGTCTGTTTGACTGTTTTGTCTGTTTGTATCTAAAACTGTAAAGCGTCTTTGAGTGTTTAGAAAAGCGCTCTAAAAAATAAATGTATTATTATTATTATTATTATTATTATTATAATAATAAACACCTTTTTGTGCATAAACTCTTTGTGTATAATGGTCAATAACCGGTTGGGGCCCCTTAAACTATAGTTTAAAGGGG
>JAOEHI010051765.1:6335-17994 GCA_025447815.1 Percopsis transmontana | reverse complement strand
GAGAGAGAGAGAGAGAGAGAGAGAGAGAGAGAGAGAGAGAGAGAGAGAGAGAGAGAGAGAGAGAGAGAGAGAGGTGTCACACAGAAATACAGGTTAAATTGTGTTAAGGTACAACCTCGCCATCTTAACACAGAGCTTAGGACATAAATCTCTTTTATGACAATCCCCTAACCTCACCTCGGCCATAGTCCTCGTTTATGGTTTAAGGGACATGGCAAATAGCAGTGACAGCGGAACATCCATCTACCATGTTTGCAATTTATCATGTCCTGTCAGTTTTAGCATAACAAAGGATTGCCCACAACAGTAGGTATATATATAAATATATATACTGTATATAGATGATGATGCTATTATGTCATAAAACTAGATAAAAAATTATAACAAAAGGTTTATTTCTAGATCTGTAAATTACCCTGTTAATCTTGGTAGCTTTGTAGATTGGTAGCTAAAACAACAGTGGAAGCTACTACAATAGAAATGGGCCATATTTCTCAGTTTGGCAGCTGTTTAGGAAGTCCAGTAAAGATTGTTTTAGGATTTGGAATTAGAACTTAGCTTTCTTAAGCCAGTACGCAAAAAGGATAAATAATGTGATGCCAGATAAAGAGTGCCAAATGAAGGGAGAGAGTGAAAAGAGACAGTCACGAGTAAAACAATGCAATCTAGTGGGGGAACTGGTTTAGGTAGAGATTTGCAATATACTACCAGGACATGTTTAGAAAAGGAGCTCGCCAATGGACGGGAGATAACACTGCCAACGTTTTATTCATGAAGGCCTGAAAGGATTTATGTTGCAGATGTATTTCACTTCAGATTGGCTGGATTGGTCGAGAAGGAAGTTAACATGCCTCTATATCAAAGCTAAAGTCACTATAACCGCTGGGACACATTGCTCTTCCATCAGACATCCCGCAGGGTAGAACAGGGAGAAAAAAAACAGATAGATACTTAGTGGGAGTTATATTTGCTTGTTTGTTCACCTTTTTAATGAGTAAATAAGGACATAGCTAAAGTTGTACATCTAAGGAGCGTTTCGTAATGGGGGGACGGTGGGGGTCTACACAAGATATAGGTGATTTTTTTTACAGTCTTGGTAAGTTACAGGACTGGAACTAAGCCATTGGCGGTGTCCTGGGTATTTTCTTTGTTTTGCGAATAACCCAAGCGTATCCTCTTGATGTCTTATAGTGTTTCATAAGCCCTCAGATTCAAACCTTTTTCCAAATAAATCTAAAAATAATTTAAAGCTTGATAGGTAAAGAAGAAAAACAAACACAAAAACATGTAAATGTCTAAAATCTCCACTCTGAAGTAGGCTAAGAAACTAACAAATTAAAATAAATCTCACCCCTAAATAAGCAGACATGAGGGCATATAGATCCCCCAACAGTTTGTAGAATTTGCTTATACAAACCAACATCTCTTCGAATATTAGTATTCACCATTAGTGTGGTTTTATGTGTGTATCAAAGCCTATCCTTAGGTTAACACTGAGATGAATCACAGCTGATCATGAAATAGTGAAATACACACACACAGGCAACTGGATACTCCTCTTTCATATCCCCATCATGTCCCCAGGCTAGAGCTCAGCTCTGACATTTAAACACAAGGACCTGCATTGCCTTTCCTTTCCCCAGAGGTCTGCAGGTACTCCAATCGACAGACACCCCCCTGACCTGTAACTCTGGGCCAAAGAACCCTAAGCACCATTCAGGCTGAACACAGCCGACAGTGGAGTCACTGCTAACTCTCCCTGGCGCTCGATATCTACCGCTGGCTTGATGTCTTGCTGCCGGAGGCCTCTGGAACCGGCCTTACACACCACAGCCCTGCATGTGTACGGCATCCGTGAGTGCGCGACTTATAAGTCCGTGACTTGAGCTGACCTCTTGCTAGCACCAACCCCTTTCTTTAGAGTCGAGGGACAAAAAAAACTGCAATGTACTAGTTTATGGAAAATGGCATATTAATTGTTCTTTATTTTAAATATTCCTGCATGCAATTATCATCAAACACCCCAAGGGAAAGGTGTCCAAGTTTAAAGATACACTCCTCAATTTCTGTCTGGAATAACCCTTTTGGTGAAAACGTTGTTTTTGTTTGAAACTCCAACTGGCACTCCTTTCTACTCCTCCTCATACAGAGATACTAGGCTCAAACTGTTCTCTCCTCACCGTCAGCTGGGGCAAACATTTAGGGTTCTGGAGGTGCTATATTTCAACAGAGTTTAAATGTAGCACGGCGATGTCCTGAGGTTAAAACCTCAAAGTAAGCATTTGGTAAAATATTTACATACTATTTCAATTTGGGGGTCTAGAAGCCTCGCTTATCATATCCTTGCTCGTGAAAAAACATAGTAATTGAATGCCAGCTAACTGCAATCCCCAAACTTCAAATATAACATCTGCATTCATAATTTTGACAAGTATCTTCACAAGCAATGGAAAGGAGAATACAATTGCAATGTATAGGCTACAGGCAATATCTCAAATTTCCTTTTCTGTTGATCTGACAGTACTGTCTAAATGTTGATTGATTTAAATTTTTTGAATGAAATCAAAACACTTACTAGTAACGTTAGCTCACCAGCATTTCTCGACAAAACTACTGCTGACATCGTATACTGTATATTACTTGGGCTTACAGATGTTGAGATAGGCTTAAGCCACCTTAAATAAGGTCCAAAGTGCACCCGACTGAAAGCCCTGGGTACACCGTGGAAACAGAAGAGGCACTCGGCTGGGGTTCTTCGGCTTAAGTTCTCACTATGGAAAAAGATATACTCTCCCCCTTTATTCAGAGCAGTGGACCAGTACGGAGAACCGAAGAGGAATGTAGAGAAGAAGTCAAGTGGGAGTAGAGAGAAGTAGAGAAGTGAAGAGAAAAAATGGAGCGCGAGGTAGTGATGGCGCGGGGAGCTGGCGCGGAGGATGAAAATTGATTTATTGCGGCACTGATGAGGAGCGACGTGCCAGGAGACAGTGGGTGCTCTCGAAGCCCTTTGCTGCGGCAACATAAAACGAAAGGAGGGCCCTCCCTCGCATTATTAATTGCTGCGGGGGTCTCAGTAGATGCCTGAACTTTGTGAGGGGAAATGTATGCAGCCCTGGTAGTTGGTGCCCTGCCTTTTATTTCTAAACTCAACTGTGTCAAGTCGCCACCAGGGGAGATAGCAGATGTACGCAGCCCTCCATCCAATAACTCATACATAACTACACAACGCTCACACATACAGTGCTGTAGTGCTCTACGAATAATATGACCTCACCCACACACACACACACAAGCTATGTCATGGGACATTTTACCCCTTTCATTTGAGACAGAGTTTGTAATAGTCTAGCAAAATTTGTATTCAAAGGATCTAACATTAAGTCTGTCTAACCATCAGGCGTGTGTGTTCAAGCCAATGCGGTAATGGAATAAGATGCAATTCTCTTCTGGCCACAAGGGGCTTGGAGCAGAAAGCCTCTGAATTAATGGATGTCTCTAGGACACCCAACCTCTCGTGAGAACAACAAAGTCAAATCTTTCAATTAGAAAGTGGCATTAGTGTCTCAGTAGGTAATTTCACATTTTCAAATGGGTGTGATGGCGGTATTGCCCTTGTTAGTATTGTTCCGTTAAGAAGTTATTAGGTATTAAAGAACCAACATCACCCACCCATTCAATTGCAAGAGATCACATGACCAAGTCAGCCAATCATAAGAGGGTTGGAGGCAAATACGGCTTCAATAGCCTCTTACAGAGACACTCATAAGCCCAAATTGTATGGTGGCCAATGCTGGTACTACAATCGAATGCTGTTTTGCCCAAAAAGCCTATTCCCTATTGATGGTCCTCTAAAACGAAAGGACTTTTTATGGCCACCATATTAACATGCATTCTTATAATACATCCACACTTCAAACCCACCCACAAACCTATGGGTGACATCTCACACACAGTATCCTTATTTATCTATGGCATATCTGTGTTTTGCATCTTCTGTGCTTTTTAAGAATAGAAAAACATTGCAATTGTCCTCAGTTTAGAATAAATCAATGGTGAAGTGCGTTTGCCGATAACGCCCTGCTACTGTACGTGCTGCTGAGCAGACTAGGCACCATTGGCCACCATCTCAATTCAAAGTATTTAACAAGAAATTAGTCATGCTGTAGCTCCTGGGAGCGGTTCCACAGAGAGTCCAAAGTCATTCTTGGCTGGGTGACTTTCACAGTTGGCTGTAAGGGAACACTGTCAGCTACGGGCCGCTATCATTTAATAGTAGGCAAATCCCACGGTATGACCTTGGTGGTATGAAAAAGGAAGAAGAAAACATTTCCCCCTTTTTAAAAGGCTGTATTTACATACTGAATTAATTTCTATTCAAAGAGCATAGCACATTAGCACGGTCATGTATTGTGTACAGGATGAGGTAGGCTAGCATTTTCATATACTATCTACAACCCAAGGTATTTCTGGGGCCTCATGCTTTTGCCACAGGAACTTACAAAAGCGTAC
The DNA here is from genome assembly GCA_025447815.1 of Percopsis transmontana. NCBI lineage: Eukaryota > Metazoa > Chordata > Actinopteri > Percopsiformes > Percopsidae > Percopsis > Percopsis transmontana. The sequence continues at coordinate 13,485 of JAOEHI010051765.1, read as the reverse complement.
TGCAGTGTGTGCGTGTGTGTGTGTGCGTGCGTGCGTGTGTGTGTGTTCAAAGCATAGCAGAGCTCTGATTGCACATATTAAGACCTCTTTCAAAATAACTAAGATTGTACCGTAAATTGGATAAAAAGGATGTTTGCTTCGGAGATTCAAGTGGGACTCCCTGTAAACACGGATAATGAAGCAATCTTCTAATCAAACCACTTCCTTTCTAATCAAAACAAACCCATCAATTGGAACCTTTGTAAATATTGTCCTCTGCAAGGTAGCTAGCATAAGCATCGCTGATGCTATCTTATAGTATTAACAAATAAACTGCGACTGATGCATTATCATGCAGCCACTATGAAAAGACGAGCTTGAAGCATTGATGTCCAAGGAGAAGTTGGTATTTCGTTTTATGCTAAAAGCTTTATCACGACCGATGTTTGTAGTAAAACTGTCCATTTTGGTGGCAGAGCAGACAAAGTCCCTCCTAAATGCTGACCGGAATTATATTACCATGTCATAGAAAGCAGCATATCTTAGGAACTTGTTTACAATATTGACAATTTTGCCCTGAATAAAAGGCACAATGTAAGGGGACTTCTAATAGGATCGCTGAACCGTAGATAGAGAACAAGCCAGAATGCAGTAGCCTAACATGCATAATAATTAACTTGGTCCGACGTACCCCTTCCCCCCCTCCCCCCCCCGGTTTAAATAATTAATACCCTTTGTCGGCCATCTTCTGAGAGTCAATTCCTGCCAAGATGAAGGAGAAACAAAAGAGACGTGAAGAAAGGGGATGAGAGAATAGAAAGAAATTGAAGCAACAGAGCTATTCGGCGGCTGGCTGTGATGGCAGGCGCTCGGAGAAACGACGGGCCCAGGAGGCCTACGGCAGAGCGCGGCGCCGGGAATGTCAAGTCAGCCGAATCGCCACCTCAAGGAGATCGTATCAAAAGCAAACACAGGGCCATTCAAGGGATGGGGGGCTATTTGGAGCTAAGGTGGGGTCGAAGTGGGGGGGGCATTTCATCATGCATTAATGCGGTGGGACTGAGGAGGAAAGGCAGGCTTTCCATGCAAAATATCCCACTACAAAAACATTGTTTTGGCTTGAAATTAGGAGCACGTGTCTCTCTCAGACCTGAACATAGAGAGGCTGACGGAATAGTCTAGTAGTTAGGATGGTTAACTCTCACCTGGAAGGTTGTGGGATTGATCCCCACCAAGCTCAGTTTTCTGTAAGCATCCTTGAGCAGGATGTCTAACCCCTACCTGCCTCTTTAATACTTTAATAATAATTCTACTCGCAGTAGGTCGCATTGGACAAGAGCAGAAGCTTTTATCCAAGGGCCTTATTGGAATTCCTTTCTACTCCTCCCCTAGGATCACACCCCTCTCTACCCCTCCACTACCATCGCCCACACTAGTGGCACTATAATGAAACCTTTAACGCAACGCCGTCCGTGCGAGATGGTAAGCCATACAATAAAGCGAACGGAGCCGCTGTAGTCATTCTGGCTTCGGCTAGTAATTAACCTCAAAGCTGTGTTGGAGGGAGGACAAAATCCCCGCCAGGCTTTAATCTGCCTGTCTGGGGTCGGTAAATAAGGAGCCCTGGGCAGATTGCTTTATTGAAACACTCTCACAGGTTGTCCTGCCAGGTAGCCGTGCATCAATATTGGCTCTGGCGGGAACCTGTCAGAGTTTATTAGTCAGCATCACTGGGGCTCCGCCAGCAGGTGTCAGTTTTGGCAGAGAAAGAGAGAGAGAGAGGAGGAGTGAGAGAGGGAGAGAGAGAGAGGGGGGGGGGCGGGAGAGAGACATAGCGATGGATACAAAAAAAGCTGACAGAGTGAGAGAGCGGTGTGTGCCTGGCTGTGTGTGTTTGTACATACAAACCAGCGTTGCAGCGTTGCAGCGTTGCCCTTGTTAGTACTGTGTTCATGAACATGAAAGGGGAGGGCGAACGAGGGTAATTAATGAGACCTCAGATCCTTGTGTCAAGAGACCTCCACTTAGGAGACTGACTCAAACATGCTCAGATGGTCTGTATGTATCAAAGAGGCTGATGAAAGCCAGTGTATACAAACACACACACACACACACACACACACAGAGACGCGCTAACGCACACCACACATTTGATTCCTCTTTAGACTCCCCTAAAATTACCAGGCACTTCAGAAAGTGTCGGGGTGGGGTGAGGTGAGGGGCGGTGAGGGACGGCGGGGGGCGATTTTTGACTGTTGCTAAGCAACACCACAGCCTAACTAACTTGCCAAGGAATACACACCAGGGCGGTTAATGAGGATACAAAAGGCTCAGCGTCAAATGGCCAATGTTCCCCACAGACCTAACTGGGAATCCTAAATAGCACCAATAACACAGCGTTAATAAATGAATACATCTGTGTCTCTATCTACTGTCTGACACTTAAGCAAAGTATCTGATGCGCTGTCAGCCTTTAATGTTCAATATGTACCCATTATCTATCTAGTATATTTACGTAATAGTATCTACATCAACATCTTATCCATATACCGTTATATAAAAGTGGACACCCTGTGTTCTGAAGCCTTCTCTCTGCTGAACCACAATGCAGAATGTCCTTGTGTTACATAGCAGCAATTAAAAGATTATGGGTGTTGACCATTTATTGTTTCCGTGACAACAAATGAGCAAAACCCATTAGGGCTCTCCCAGAGTGGAAATCGATCATCAGAACCAAGCATTTGTCCACAAATGAAGAGGGATTTGTTTTAGTAATACTGCCACAAGAACAGGTGGACAGATCACAATATGACAGCAGCGTTATAATGGCCCATATGTTACAGACTAGAGATATCAAACACTCGCACACCCTAGAAACTGGAGAGTAGAAAATGCACGTAACACTCAGTGCATCAGTGCGTTGGCGGTTGACATTACATTTGTTGAAAACTCAGAAATAGAATTTCTCTAAAATAAAGTAGCACAGCTGAAGCAGTTGTCTTCCATTTAGATAATAAAAATAGAACAATCTAAAAGATACTGATTTATCACTGAAGTTATCCTTGTTAACTGAGGAGCAGAGTGTGTGTGTGTGTGTGTGTGTGTGTGTGTGTGTGTGTGTGTGTGTGTGTGTGTGTGTGTGTGTGTGTGTGTGTGGACATAAACAGCCTGAAACCGATTGGAAGTGAATTGCTTAATTTTCTTATTATGGTAAGAACATTATTGTCGAGCCAATATACAATATTGCAGCATCTAGTTTCTCAGTTCAATCTGCAGAGGCCCTGCAGCCTCTAATGAAATGCAAATGGCAGTGTCTCTGAGCTAATCCTTTTCTTCATTTTTTTCAGTTATGTGTCTTCATTAAGAATTCTGTTTCATGATGCACAAAGTCTAGAAAAGATTGGAAGTTCATGCATTAACTGGATTTATAGTTGACCATTTTCATAATATGCGCTGACAACTGCTAGCTACATTGCACAAGGCAAGCTAATAACATGCTAATTTAAAGGTGTATGTGTTGACAAAATGCACTAGAGAGAGAGAGATTGAGAGACAGGGAGAGAGAGAGAGAGATTAGGTGTTGTTGAAATACAACAATTTCTAAAAAGCTAAAACTGATATGTAAATAGCTTGAGAAAGCCTTGAAATGGGCTATATTCTGTGATAAACATGGTGACAGTAGCCTACCTCAGTGAATAGAGGTAAATCATGTTGAGATAGATTCCAGCCAAAGATTTTCAGTATTTCACACTAGATGGAGCAGAACCTGAGGTTGGTTTTGGCAGTCAGTGATGAAACAAAAGGTTTTTTGCTAATTCCTCAGCACAGTTAGCATTTAATCATGATTCCAGTATCAAAGAGCTTCCCAAGTCATGATTTCACACACACTAACCTCATCTTTTACCATTGCTAGGAAAAAGTCCCCAAAAGACTGTATTTCAATGTGTGAACAAAAGACACCAATTGCGCTATAGTATAGTGCAATTGGTTATTAATACCAATACTAGGTGCTGGTGTAGTTCTTGAAAGCTGCGTGATAACATTTTTATGGTAAAATTAAAAAATGTTTAATAGCCAACAGCATAACAGACTCCTTGGATTTGCCGAAACAACTGTTACTGGTGGGTAATGGCAAATATACTGGGCCCACAGTGCGATTTTCTGACTCGCCACGGTTGAGAAAGCGCTGCCTCAGGTGGTTTATTCAACTATAGCTGAGAAAAATGAAATGTTGACAGTTTTCAACAGTGCTTCCCTACCTCAATATTCCTCTCGTCAATAAGCCCTCAAGTTGACATTGGCTGTGAATTAATCATTTGTTTGCATCCGAATAAAAATTGTAGTGATTAATTTAAGATATACTGTAGTCACGTATTCAACATTGAAAATACAATACCTTCAGCGAAATTCTACATTAAAAAATATGTTTTTGAGAAACAACCGTTTCAAGTCAATAGCAGATGGAAAATAACTATTGCACGTGCTGTGAAGGACGATCAGTTGATAGTGAATGTTAGCATGAGGACTTAATTTTTAGGTGAGGAAACTACACAGTTGAGGGTTTAAGAAAAGTTCAATTTGGCTTTAAGACCTTTACTATCAAATAGAATCCTCTATCTCAAGACAGTGCCCCTTTTCATTTAGAAGTGTTATAGTGACAAATACATATAGGTAGAGTAGATCCTGCTCTAGGGCCACTTATTTTTAAGTGCCCATTCAACTTTAAGTGACAGAAAGGTAATTTTGTACAAATGACGTGACATTCCTTCTTCCCACTCATTAATGTGACCATTGGCTCCATCAGGGTGATCCGTTATTATCTAGCTGGCAGGGGCCAAGAGCTATAGTGACTTAAAGTAGAAAAACAAATGTCCTTCATTTGATCTTAGTGTACGTGATAACCATGGAACTTTGCGGTTACCTACCATTTGCAGTCTGAATATTGATTTAGCATTGCAGAAAAAAATAGACGGATACAATTTTTGAGTAGGTTGTATTTATTTATACATTTATTTATTGACATGGCTGGATGTCCAAATTCAATTTCATACTCATCTTACAATAATGGAATTTAATATTAATAGTCTAATTAATCCAACCTCCAAATTAAAAGCAAAAGAACAGAACAATATGACAGAGAGAGAGAAAGGTATTAGGGATTATGTTCAGGTCAGTAGTAATGAGGTGACACCACATGCACGCGATTGGAAACCAGTTAGCTTGGACAAAACCCCAGTGTGACTTGCTCACTGGCTGACTGAACAACACTGCCTAACAGATGTCATTGTCGAAAGCATTTGGGGCTCAAGAGCTATTTGTGTGTGGATTGCAAAAGAGCGGGGAAAAAAAGATGAGTGTATTGGTCGATCTACAAATGCAGATTCAACACTTCACACACAGAACTACAGATTTACAAAAGACATTACATTTTTACAAATTATAAACAATATATAACGAATAGACATCTATTTGTTCAAATCATAGCATATTTATTTAAATGACAATTTACAAGTCACGAGTAAGGGATTTTGTGTTTGTGGATAGCAAAAAACATTTGCAAACCGTGGAATATTTGTGGATCACGATACTTGCATTTACAAATAATTTTGAGACATTTTTCTCTCTACAATAATTAAGAGCAAGTGGACTGCAAGATGGTAAACTCCTCCTGTGTACTGTAGAGCATATAAGCACAGTACCTGAACAGAATTAGCATTTAGTCTCCAATCACCATGAAATCGCTCTGTTGAGAAGTATTATTTTCAGATAAATAATCCAAAAGCACATGATTGGACAAGCATTCTTGCACACACACACACACACACACACATACACCAATCCACATGCAGTGTGTATGTGTTCATTCTTGTTTGTTTTTTGCTTAGCTCTAGCCCCGGTGACATGACAAATAATTACACAATATGATGTAAGTGGGCCCATTGTCTGTATAACACCTCTTTTACACTGGGAAACGACCATGGGTCGGCCATCTGTGGCCCAGCTCATCGTTTTACCATGGACCGTTAAATACTCCACTTAAAAGTGTAAAAGTTCAATTCTTCTCTCATGTCAAGTGTCATTATAGTGTGTTTCATAGCTAATTTTCTACTACACATGGAGTGGAATACAATATTTTTAGAAAGCTGGTCTCAGATCAGTATACTTAAAGCATTTTTACAACTTGTCATGTGTAAAAATATATAATTTGTCATCAGCAGAGAATTCAAATTGTTCATGGTTTCATGACTAGAAAACAAAATCATGTTTTCCATTTTCATCTGTTCTATGCCAAAAAGCCATCCGATTCTCATTTGAAGCAAACAGGGCACATCCTTTTATGTGTATCAATATAATTACGCTTCTGTAGTACAAACATAACGCATGTTATTTGGTAAAGAAATGCTTAAAAACCATAAATGGTTAAGGAGCCATAAACAACACAGTAAATACACATTATATAATAATATACACATTACAAATTTACAGTAAAACTGTTTTTTTCAAATTGAGTCCTTGTTGTAAATATATCTATTAAAGCTTGCCCAAGGAGAAACAAACTACAGCATTCAATGTACAATGTTTCATGAGGAAGGACACTACTGATATTTATAGTAGAGAGGGGTTTAGATACAGGGGGGCAAGGTGTACAATGGTGAACAAACAAGATAATGCTAACACACGTGATGAAGAAGGGAGGAGGTTACAATGCTGAGACAGCAGGGGGTAGTTGTGCAAAACATTAGGACAGGTTACCAGGTGGTCATCAGGTGTTGGTGTGTTAGGTCATTTCTCTCACAGAAGATGTATAACAGCTAAAGATGTGATCAAAACAACCTAATTTAAAACCTCTCACTACGTAGGGATCATGGGTAAAGGTCATCCTTGATGAATAAAAGTAGGCTAGAATAGAACAGCTTCAGGTTTAGCTCAAGCCATGCTGACAGTGCAGGTTGCGCCCTCTGGTGGTGGTGAGGGAGAGAGCTGTCTCCCATGAATGCCCCCATTCCCTTAAAATGAAGGCTTATACAAAGCAGGGGGCAGATGAGAGCTAGGCAAACCAAGCAACCAAGAGCAATGGGATTAGCTTTAAAATGAATAACCCTTATCAATATTGTGCACTGGGGTAAAATATAGTTTGTGTGTGTGTGTGTGGGGGGGGGGGGGGGGGGGG
>JAOEHI010051764.1:0-15175 GCA_025447815.1 Percopsis transmontana | reverse complement strand
CTTAATATTTAAGTACTTTTCATTTTTTATAACCCCCCCCCCCCCCCCCCAAAAAAAACTGTTCCATCAGAAAATGCACATTTTCAAGTTTAATATGTTAATGTTTAAAATGTTAACAAATATTGATTAACATATCAGCAATCCTTGCATTTCTTTTTGTAGAGGTAAAATATATAAACATTTTAGAAATACTGTATGTTTCTACAAAAAAACAACAAATTGTTTTCTTGGTTCAAATATATTGCTCTCGTAGCTGTATTGCCAGCGGTCTATTGTTTGTCTGTCCTCTTTTAGATACAAAGACCATCCAGCTGATTCTACAGTTAATCATGACGGAGAAGGCTATGTAATTGATCACCACCAGTAACCAATACTGGGCTGTGCTTGTCTGATATCATCTCTCTTGTGAACACCAGCTCATGACGCTATCTGATTGGTCAGTCTTTTATATACTTACTAGGCCTGTGCATTGAGCTGATACATCAAGCTAGACTGTATAATATCAAATGTAAAATCATCAACATACAGACACATAAAGTGTATAGTGCTCTTAAGGTGTTGCCAAATGAAATGAAGTAAAGCTGTATTTGTTTTAACTGAAACTCTGATATTATTGGCTTCTTTGACCTTACTCTTTTCATTGTGACACTTCCCATTGCACAAAGGATTAGAAAGTAATGCCATTATTTCTGCTGTTTCATCTCTAGACTTGTGCAGCATGAAAGTCTAGTAAATTCCCAGTTACTGCAAGTGTAGCACCAGTAAGCTCTAAAGTTAGCCAAATGGCCCCAACTGATAAAACTACATTTCTGTAGGTACTCAAGATGTAATTGCATAACATTGTTAAAATTATCATAGTCTTAAAATGCTACCATCACCCTCTTATAATTGACCAGAAATACAGTATTTAACAGGTAATGGTTGAAAAATGAAGTTGCGTAAGTCTGGAATTGACTTTTCTTTGATTACTTTCAGTAACAAATTGATAGTGAAACAAGCTCTTGTAGTGCAGCAGAGAGGAATTGAAACAGTAAACAGAAAAAAAGATTGTTTGAATAGATCATATATTGTAATATATGTACAATTGAAAAATAAATAGATAATATCCTCAACGCACTCAGTCATATACAAAATCTTCAAATTATTGAGTCTACATAGATGTGTATTGCCCATATACTTGTATTTCTTTATCCATTGCCCAATCACGGTATTTTATTTTACTGAGGAACATTTCTTTCATCCAAAGGACAGAGCATGAATCTTAATTTTAAGGAGCTTATAATTTTGAACGTTATAATAACAATGTACATTTAACCTGTACTTTTTACAACAAGTAACAGCATTAATACTACGGAAATAAAGTTGTGTGTCATTGTAACTTAACAAGGCAGAAACAAACAATCTTTATTATTATATTTCCTTTAATCTCTCTCTATAGTCTTCATAATAGCAGGGCAGTGTGCAGGCTGGAACCTGTTCAGTAGTGGATGACACTGTATCCTGGATTCTGCACTGTGGAGTAGATGACCTCATCTGCAATCAAAGCAAATACCAAAACGTTACTTAACGATCCATGAAATAGAAAATTTGATTAGATGAGATCAGCTTTGTGTTCATATAAAAAGACACAGCCCTCGATTGCATAGTGTCCCCCAGAAGCCCAAATTTCCTAGCCAGCTCACTGTCAATATTTTAGCTTATGAAAGCATTAGAGAGACGAGTAGAGAGGAATGCGAGCCACTCAACCTCTAAGGAATTTCAAACCCAAACTGCAGCATTTTAGTACTTCAGTATTGACCACCAGGGTAATTCCAGACACAAACGAGTGTCCCTTTAATAATGAAATGAAATATAATAAAAAAAAGAAATGTGATATTACATTCCTACAGAATGGGAGATATTAAGATTATTATGATTAGGATTTTTTACATCAACATAACATACCATTACTTTCACTGACTGGATTAGGTAACACCCCCCTCCTGCAAATGCATAAAACACAGATTAACAGACCGACTGCCCAGTTAAGGGTTTTGAAATGTATACAACAACTGTTTGAGTTTGACGGACACATAATGGTGAATGGATGTTCCTAGTGCGCCTTTTTAACCAACCTGATGATTGGAGGAGGTTGTCTAGGGGGTGGAGCCATCGCAGTTGGATTCTTTTGACCAATGTAGAAGTTCTCGTATTCAACTGGACCTGGTTGACAACAAAAATATTGACTTCCATTCCTGATAAGTAGTATATATTGTGTGCTGGATCGGCATGTACATGCATGCGTGCACGAGAGTAATCTATAATCATTCATGTAGTTATTTGTAACAAAGAGCGGCCGTGTTTGAACCTGGTGGGTGGCCGCCAGTCCTTCTGAGGTTCACAAAGTGTTCAATATCTTCCTGGATATCGCATTGTTCCAAGGCCTTCCTCACTTCCTCGTATAGCTACACACAAACAGAAATTGAACATATCTTCTACGTGAATATATTGTGGGCTTCCGTCCAAATTAGCTCGCATCAATTCATGTGTTTGTAGAATTATCTTTTCGGGAGTTCAAAAGTTCAAAAACTCTACCTCATCGGTGGTAACGCACTGTTGCGACAGCTGGTTGACGTGCGTCCAAACTGTATTCCTCATAACACTGATGTGTTCCATTGACTGCTTTTCAAACATCTGCAGTAGTACACACCATGTACGATTCATTAAAATACATTGCTTCTTGTGCTCCTCTCACACACTCTGGTGCACTGCTGGGCTGTGTGGTGTGTATATATAGCGCATATATACCAGAGTATATATGCGCTATATATACATGAATATGGCATGAAAGACTATTCTCTTGGTTTTAGCTTCGCGGATCCTACCTCACAGGCCTTGGTGTGCTCCATCAGCCACTCGTCTCTGATCTTCCCGAGGGCGGTCACGTTCTGCAGATAAATCCTGTCTGCCGATAACATAAATGCCCAAGAAACACTATTTTAAACAGACAAACAGCTAATGTTTTTCATTTGTCTAAACCAGTCGTGTCCCCAGAGTAATAGTACATCTTAAAATGACCATTGTAATATTGTATCTTCTATAATTTTTCTTTTTCTTTTTATAACACAGAATGTGTTGTGAGCAGTATCGTGTGTTGTGAGCAGTGAAAATATCACCATGTGAGGAAACGCTTCGTGAATGACAATGACAAATGGGCAGAGCCATGTGATCACATTTGTTTATTTGCAATGTGTGACACGCTCATGTTGTGTGCAGTTTTAGATGCTTTAATCTTACCAGCTTCCTCTGCATTCTGCTTCGCCTGCTGTGCCTTCGAGTAAAGCTAAAGGGTGGAGAAAAAAAAAATAAAAAATTGAAGAATATAGCAGAGACAAATGCTCTTAAGATCTGGGACTGTTGAGCGTATAGGTAACAGTACCTTCTCTAGGTTTTTGGTGTTATTGGTGCTGGCGTGTCGGTTGGTGTTTTGATCCGCTTCTTCCTTATCTCGACACTTGTGCTCATATGTCTTCTTTGACTGAGGACATATGAAATTTATATTTAGTTCAATTTATCGCGCACACATTTGAATGTCATACCTTGAAATTAAAAGATATTTGTGAATAGGCAGTGAGCCGAATCATTATTATTACTGATATTAGCCTTAAAAAGCAGTGACTCAATAGATTCAAGTAGGCTGCAGATCGTGTCCATTCTTTAGGCTAGACTACATGTATAGTCAAAGATTTAAACAATGTTTGGGAAAGATACAATTTGCTGTCCATTATTGAGTTACCCAGTTCAGTTCCCACAAATGGGAACATGCCAGAGTTTCACTTGCCCAAAAAAGGCAAGAATTTGTGCCCTCCCTTAAGACCTGACATCTAAGCTGGGCTTTAGTATTGGGGAACATCCATGTGAATTATTATTTTAATAATAAAAAATAATGAAAACATTTCACATTAATAGCCCATTAGTAGATAAATCTGTGTGCTCCTGAAGCTTGTAGAACTATCTCACTCTCCATTTAATATTATTAAATGTGTAATTTTGCAGCATATGAACAATCTTTATAATGTAATATGTATATGTATTGTCTTATATATTTCAAAAAATGTCATAGTACCAATTGGTACTGTGTGGGCTACATAAATGAACATGGCTTGAAAGGGTATCATTATGCAAATGATAATGGCATTAACAAGACAGAAGGAAGTGTATGCTCTGTTGGCCGCTTTATCTTTCTTTAGAGGTCAATTTACAATTTGGCCATTTAGAAGACTTTAACAGTGAAAAGCCACTTACAGTTCAGTAAACCTGCCCAAATGTGTATTGCTAGGCCTCTTTGGTAGGCTAGGGTAGAATACCAGTACCTCCTTGGGAGGCTACCAGTACTTCCTTCAGAACTGAAGTAGGCTGTCCATTTATTGTCAAATTATTAGCAATGTAACAACTTTGAATAGGAGAAGTAGTTCCTTATCTGTCAATGATGGTTTGGTTAACAGCCTTTTTTAACTTCCCAGGCTACTCAATGTAACTTCCCTCTATCAGTGACGAGTGACACACTAGTTGTGCCTTTGGTATTTTCACTGTTTTCACAACACTGCAACAGAAAGTTATGTCTTGCATTAGAGACAAAAGGAGCCACACAACGTACAGTGTCTAAAAATATACCTGGTTTAAGCAATTCCAAACCCCACAACGTACAGTGTCTAACAATATACCTGGTTTAATCTATTACAAACCCCACGCATGGTTTCACTTCCTTGAAATTATTAAACTAGTCAGGTCAAACTTCAAAGCTATTTGAGATTTCACATTAAAAAAAATATTTTAAGTGAATCAAAAAGCGTCCTTTCTCCTGAGCCCGCTGTTGCATTAAAAGGTGGATAGTTTTGAAATATACAGCGTGTCTCACCTCTATGGTTTTCTTGAACTGTGAGACCTTCTGTTTGTGTAGGACATCCATGTGTTGTTCAATCTGTAATAACAGAATTGTAGCAGGGTTAAAACTAGAACAGTGACGTAATTATGAATATTCTTCCTAGTGCCTCGATGGAGCGCTGTTAAAAGACACCTTCTTTCTTGCATTCTTCTGTTTTTCTCTGAAGTCTTCCAGTTTCTTGGCCTCATCTCTCATGGTCTGTGCCAGGTGGAGATGGGAAAGACTAACCTGTTCAGTCTCTACAATATGAAGACAATGTTTAAATCAGGGTCTGGTAAACTCGAACTCGCAATATGAAAATATTGTGAGTGCTTTGTTACAAAATAAAGTAATAAAGTAATATTATTAAGACGCTTTCTTAAGTACTCACGTAATTTGAACAGGTCCAGGGATCGCTTTAGAGTGCTTGAAAAACAAAACAATAGCTAGCTATAAGGCAAATTGACAACTGTGTGTGATAAGCTCAATTGGACATACAATACATAATAAAGTAATCACAGAATGCAATCTAGCCCAGTAAGTGATGACTAAATAGTTTCATATCAATTAATTACTAATTTTAAATACATAATGTTTTCCTTTTTTAAAACCTTTTCACTCCTATGTTCCTCTTTGCAGCACGTCAAATAGAAATTGCTCTGTTTAAACCACAAACACATCCTAACCATGTGACAGAATGGGAAACTGATGTGTTTGTAGCTACTTCAGTCACATAAAAACAAAGTGTTATTCTTGAGCATATATTGCACTATATTTAGGCATCCTATGTATATTATTAGGCTATATTAGCTGATTGGTTGCATGTTAATGTACAGTATGTGTGTGAGAGAGAGAGCCTTGTCAACACACAGTTTCTGATAAAAACTTACTTCATCTCGTTGTGTCCACACACCTTCTTGGACAAACCAAGGAGATCTTTAGCGTACTTTTCTTCAATTGATGCCCTAAAGACAGAACCATGTACATCAACTATACCCTCGATACCAGTTTGCATACCCAAATAAAAGCATCTCTGGTTTGTCATTTTTTTCCAATGCCTAACGAGGGGGTGAAACTTTAAATTTCATGACATGTACCAACCAGTCGAATCTACGCCTTGGATGATTTTAAACAGAGATGTTTAAAATAATTTTCAACCCATTCCAACCCTATTTTTATAAAAATGAGAATTTTGTCAATATTAACACCAGTATTGATGTGTTTCATCACAGTTCAGTGCTATTATTTAGTTTACAGCTCAAAATAAGATAAAAAAAAATAGTGCAAATTAAACTTCCTGTTATGCCTTACCCTGTGAAATAAACTCAAATCAGAGACAGCTGAGCTAATATAAAATTATAACTCATGAAGGTCCTTTTCATTTAATTAAAATTAAAGTTATATTTGTATTTGTTCACGGAAAAGCTGTGTCTTGTGCAACACAGGAATATAAAGTTATGAAATGTGATTTATATCATTACCTCGCCTTTATGAAATCCTCCACTTCTTTACATGTCCTTTTGCCATCATTAAGGTGCTGGATGATAACATCATACCCTCCTGTGCTGGTCAGGTCAGAGTTCTGATAATATTATTAATTTCTTTCAGTCTTTGGCTTTAGTTGAACTGTGGTTAGAGCTGTAGAGCATCACTATTTCTGTGTTGTACAGTTTATCAAATTCAACACAACACAACACACCCTGCCTTACTGTAGCCCATGTAGAGGCTAAAGGCTTGAAAAAAGTTAAAACGCGGTGAAGCACATGTAGCCTCAGACAATTCTACAGACAGACATAAACAAAACCAGTCAATTCACAGTGAGTCAGCCTGAGTCAGCTGAAAGATGATATTAAATTGATGTTTTGAGCTCCAATTCCCTGTAATTTGCGTCTGCTGTGGATGTCTGTCTATAATATAATCATTCTAACAACATTGTTGCCAAAATCCGTGAGATATATTGATTTTATTATTGAGCGTCTTTGAATTCTGTGATTTGTATTATAGGCCTACGTTTTGAAGGGATCAGTATCTTTGAAAAGCATTATGTGTCCCAAAGATCAAGATCATGCGATGAAAGACCACAACGCGATAATTAAATTATTAGTTATTAGGCCTAAAAGTTTTATGTTGTGTTTGGCAAATGCGATGCGTCAATACACGTTATTTGTGAGTTAACTTACCCAGAAGTTGTCCTTATAGTGCAGGTCTTTCATAACGGAAAAGGGCAATTACGGAAGCTTTCTGTTATTGTTATCGAGCTGTGAGCACCGAGCAGCTAGTTAAACATAAATGAACACAAGGCAAAATTGCGGACACTGTTGAAAAGTGAGGCGGGTGTGGGTGTGTGCAGAGCGCATATGCGGTGCAGACAGCTTGCTTTGAAAATGTGTGATAGAGCTATTTTAGCCATTAGTCTACTAGTGCTATTAATTGTGCAGACCAGGGTTACGTTAATGAATTCGAAATAAACATAGCCTACATACACACAACATACTTACTAATACTTATCTGCTTATATTTCTTTGGGATCTCTGATGGTACCAGAGAACACTGGCGCCCTCTATTGGCTACAAAAGAAATTGACTTTGAAATTACCGGTAATTTAAGTAATTAATTTATATTAGGCCTATCTTTATATTATGTTTTGGTCAGTGGTTCAAGATGTCATAATTTCAAAAACAAAAAACTTCCAATGCTAAATTAAGTTGATCCATCAGTAATGTAGCCATATGGGAAGCATTTAGCAACTGCATTTGAAAGACAAATTATAAAATAATATATTGACATGATACAGCAGACTATATTTTACATTTGTATCTGTTTATAGATTCACAGCCTGGGAACATACAGTAGAACAGCTAGTGCAATTTCACAGGAAGTAGCGCACACACACACACACACACACCGAATAAACACTAACTAATGACATCACTGATGCGCTAAACAGTGAAATTCGTCGCTATCGCTTATTCAAATAGACAACGCCCGTATTAGGATCAAGTCCTAGGTAACTTGATACTGTACAACCGAAGTCAATAAAGTCATCTGACTATGCACAGGTGTAGTTTATACATGATTGTCCTTTTGCCCTCCACAGGGCATGCCTCGACATGTGTATGGCTATGGGAAACAGTCTTTATTTTATAAAGGTGCATCGCAGGAATATGATCTAAATGGCACATTATATTTTTGTACATATAGAGTAATTAATCAATCATTCAACATTTAATCAGTTATACGAATCACTGTAAATAAATATTATTCCATGATCTATTATCTGAATATAGCATTTTTAGTGTAACAAAAGCCAAAAAGCTTTGGCTATTTCTGCTGTATGATTAGTATTGGGTCATAGGTTTATGGTGTAGATTAGAAAGCATGCAGATATTGTGTCCAACTACTGTATCTTATCAGGCCCATTAGGACCAATCAGGGGCAGGTGGTTTACTCTAAAGTTGTTATTCACTATTCCATCAATACATCTAGACCCACACAGATCCACGTGGACTCATGACACAATGTTTAAGTGTTTTTTGAGTGTGAGAACAACATGCCTTGTTCTCCTTATGCCCTGTGACATGTTCTCGCTTGACAAACCTGAGTTGTCTTTAAGTAAACATCATTGCATCAATTAACTAGCTTATTTAGTCTGTTTATCTGTTTTGACAAGTCAGAACGTAAAATTCTGTACAGTATACATAACAACACATAAATACTATATTTTTATATATCAAATCAAATAAATATGTCAATTAATACATTTTAATTATTTCATATAATTACTTTTATAGTACTTTTCATTCACCAATAAAAACATTTCTTTCTTTAAAAGAATTTAAATGAAATTAAGATTTGCTCCTAATCTCGGTGCTTATCTCAGTCTTATGGCATGGAAAGTGTGGCAAACGATAAGGCACAAACAATGTTGTGAAAAGGCATGTTGTGTTCCAGAAAGTGAATAACAACGATTGTTATTGCAGATTCAGAATAAGGGAACATGCATACAACACTATATACAACATAGTAGGTGGACCTTGGCTTTAACAGACGGGGATTCCATGGCTGAGCTCTTGCGTCACAGCAAGTATAAAAGCCTACACTGCTATCATTAGTCCAAACCTGTTCCTTCTCGTCAATGCATAACTACAGAGCTTCATGAACAACCAGCCTGACTTCATTGTTTAGAACTACAGAACTACTATAAGTGTAGCCTGAAAATGACTAGAGCAGGTGAGTGTCTTTGGAGTGATTATGTTACATTTGCCATTATCTTTAATACTGTTGAGTGTATGGCTGAAACTAATGTATGCACTTAAGGCCTGTAGTCATTTAGATTTATTCTTTTGTTTTCAGATTGTACAGCCACAGTGGCGCACTGCGCACAGCAATTGCGTAAAGTTGGCGATGCCATTGACTGGAGATATAAACTGCTGGAAATATTGATGAAGAACTACAAGAACGTTATTACAGTCAAATGAGACATCAATGAAATTGCTAAGGAAATCGCCAACATCATTCCAAACCTGGAATGCCAGCTTCTGAACATGTCCTGACCTAAGGTGCAACAGAAGGAATACTATGGATCGTACGGTCCAGAACAGAGCTCGTAGCGAAACCAGAGGTGGCTTGACCTGCAGATCTCTGGGTGTGCTGCATCAAGGATGGATATGTGGTCGTCTGTTGAGGACAACGAGGGTGCGTGTTCATGCTTACAGTATATGCAAACAAAGAGAACACTTGAAAGAGTTCTCTACATTCTACCGAATGTTCATTTGGAATGTTTTCTGTTTGATTCTTTGCAATGTACCTTTAACAGTTTCCTTCACTGGACTAAGGCAGTTGGAACTGCTTCTTCAGTTGTTAATTAATAAAAGCTTTTTTGGACATCCCATGCGACTCTAATGCCTTTATACCCAAAGTTCCTAATTTGAGTGTTTTCTTGCACATGGTGCAGTGGGCCTCAAATATGTTATTTTCAACAGGCTTCAACCAAGCACTAAATGCGCTGTTCTTGAGCCAGATCTCGTTGAACTTGCACTTACCCATATTAGATGAAAGAAACCATTTTATCTTATTACTTAGTAGATATTGTTTTGATGAGGAGACACTACGTTAGCCCACATGCGCAACACACTAGCTCGGTGTACTCTGAAAAATTCTCACTGGGCTGCAGTTTGTATTAGTGGTTTTCTTACAGCGTGATGAATACAAATGATCCCCCAAAATACATTTAAAAGCGAGACTGAAGTTAATGCAACTTTACACAGTAAAAGTATGTTAACTTCATTATCCAATCAATTTTTAAAGACCTGTCACAATTGTATATTAGACATTTTAAGGCCTAAAATTATGATTATTGGATTTTAGACTTACGGAGAAACCCTGTACAACAGGCCACAATGGGAGTTTTACTCAAAAACAGCAAACAAAAATAAAATAATCTGTTATTAAGGAATAAGATGACAACACCCAACAGTGCTAAATTCAGGCACTTAAAGGATCCATATTTTATTTAGTGGGGTGATTAAAAAAAATCATTCAGAAGTATAGATAGGAGAGGACATTCCTTCTATGGATTTTATCTTTACTGTGTACATAAAATGACTGATAATTACATACAAGCTTTTATTTTAGCACTACATCAATAAGCCCTCCACCAATTGCATGCATGCACATGTAAACAGTCTAGGACAGGTCTGAATACCTACAGACATGAAAGAAAAGAAAGACTGACAGACGGTACAGTAACAACCAACAGGCGCTGCCATTAGATACATAGATCACATCATTCAGACCACATCAACACTGTAAATTCTGTAATTAACCATGTGCGACGATATACAGACCCATATTTGTGAAATAATGAGAAATAAAATCTAAACATTGCATTGAAATTATTTCTAGAAATAAAAGCGTCCCTATCCCAATTTAATCATAACCACTAACTATAGCGGTGCAGTAACTTTGATAATAAATGAATGTCAAAAGAAATTTGTTTTAAACTAATTTTTAGTGGGTCATTCGAAACCAAAACAATCCACCTAAATATTGACTGTAACTGACAGATAGCTGGCAAATGGACGGCTGCTCCATGCTACTACGCATTTTAAGCAACATAAATTTAAACGGAAGACTTGCTGTGTCCCTTACCCTAAGAGGATCAAGAGATTTGCTAGACTTGGGTCTCTGAACTTCACTCAGAAAACAAAAAAACAACCCATCCTCTGCACTCAAGCATAAACCAGTTGTTCATTTCCTCCATTCCCAAGGCAGAAAGGACAGTACAGAATTGAGAACAATGACAAAGTCAATCAGTGACAAAGTGATATTCAAACAGTCTAGTGGAGCACTGACCCTTAGCAAGCACCAGGGGCCAGCATTGCTTTTACCCATGCACCACTACCTAGCACCCAAACCAGGTAGTGATGCATAGGTGCAAGCAGGAGATCTATGGACTTGTCAGGTGTGTCAACTCCCATGCAACTATCCCCTCGCTTGCATAAGCTTGTGAAAAGAGAGTACAGAGGCCAGGAGCTGATTCAGGTCGTATCTTATACATTAATGACACTGTGTTTCATTGTGGTAAAAGAGGTAACTGGTCCAAGTCAAAATCTGCATGATCCTTGCTCCTTGCTTCCTGAATCCTTCATTGTCATACATCACGGGGAACAGAATTCCCAGCTATTATCCGGGACAGATTTTCATTCTCCTGTACAGAGTGAAAGCAGCCGGTTGTCAAGATCGTAAATGTTTCCAACCAGCCAGTCAACTGATATCTAGTGAAGCCCACCACCTATATGATAACATTGGGTCAACATGGTATGCCTTATGAATGTCTTTGGGAAATGGTGACCTCCCAGCCAAGCAGAATGTCTCTTAGAAGTCTGTCAGCCAACCGAAAATCATTAGAGGTCCCCACCAAAGTCTGACAACACATGCGCTGTGCTCATTTAGTGAAGGCCGCCACCACAGCCCACATCAGTTCATTGGCGCTTGGCTTCGTGCTCTCCATCTCTGGCTCCAGGTCTAGCAGCGAACGGACCCTCTTCATGCCCAGCTCAAACTGCTCGTCCTGGAGGGGCGCAAAGGCGTTTTCCAGAACGTCAGACGAGTGGGCCAGCAGGATCAGGGACAGAACCCGTTTGTCCATGCGATGTGGATCATTGACCCACTTCTCCAACACCGAATCCTGGACCTTTTTGACGAGTCGCTGTGTAGAATTGCATTTTATTTACATTAGACACCTTTACAAACAATGTTACATCATGCATGTGAGGCATCTTGCTCAAGAAAGCTTACAGGTAGGCCAACCCTGGGGCTTGAACCCACGACCTTCTGGCTAATCTATACTGCATCCTCCCACTGATGTTTGCAATGAATGAACCCCTCATTCGCGATAGGTGCCTGACCGGACTCTCAGTTCTGTTAGTATGCTACTGACTTCCATTGCTTCTTAAACTCTTACTTGTAATGCGTCTACAAGCTGATCTCTGTCTCTACTCGTATGTATTCTCAAGTTACACCAATTTGGGTTGTAAAATATGTGTATTAAACACTACAACAATTCTGCAAACTGGAGTAACTTGACAACACACACTACTAGTAGAGTTTTAAAGTGCAGCATCATGCAAAAATTATTTGGTTGATTTTAGCCATTTTTAACATGATTTGCTTGTCACCTGGATGGAACTGTAACAAAAAAAAGTATTTTTAAGTATTAATCAGCATACGAAATAAAGGGAACCTCCTGAGATCAGTGCAACTCACCTGTTTAATGGTGCTATTAGTGAGCGGATGTGTGGTCATGTCAAAAAGCAAGAAGTTCTGTTTCTCTGTGGTGAGAACACCTTTCTCCACCAAGTTCTTGGCTAGACGTTCTCTGACATTTCGAAGCTGGTAGTGAAGTTTTAGAGGATTCCATGTCTCTCCTGGTGAAATATAAGAATGTAGCAAAACATACAGGAGCAACTGGAAAATAATTGACAGTCATACGATTAATGGGATGCATTCATTAAAAATTAAGCCCAAAAGTTTCATGTGTTAAAGCTAGCTTTTTATTGTGTAGTGTCTCAACATTCTAGTGAGTGGTCCATAATAGGTGTTTTCCATAAGACGTAATATATGATGTTTCTTTATGCGTGCCCAACTATGGACGTCACTATAAAGAAAATTAAAAGGGTTTTCACATAATAGTCGCTCTTGCAATTAATTGCGGAGTTACACTTTCATAAAACCTCTGATCCTATCCTATCTTACCAGGTAAGTGTCACGAATGCCCAAATTATTACAAAGGACTGAGTTTGTAAATGTTCTCAATAACAAAATTCTCACCGCTGAGGAGCTCAATCCAGCTCTGGACAGTTTCTGGTGGACTTGTGTCTTTGATGTGTTTCAAAGCCTCGTCCAGTAGCATGTCTCCTGTAGGAGCATCTGACTTACAGATCACCTGCAACACAGATACACACTCAAGGCTCAGAAAACAACCCTGGCAGGAAACACAGACTACAGTTTTTACAGAAGGCTGCAGATTATTGCAGGCAATGATAGACTTACATTTTTACAACATACATAAAAATTAATGCATATTATCTTTAATATGTTTTCAACCATGTGCACTCAAGTTGCTTAAGTACAGAATGAGCTATTTTAGTCTACATAGCCCGTTCCCCAGCCACAGAGGTTGCCATGGTTACCAATAAGGTGTTGACTCCAGCAGGTGTATACAGTCCAAGAACTGCTGTTTGTTGCACCTTAAACCAGCAGTTTTAAACGGTTCATGAGATGTAGGACTAATAGTTAGTACTAAGAGTTATTAGGTCTATAAAAAGTCTTGAATTGCAAATGCAGTACTTAGGCTGCTTTGCTTACTCAAATTAAATAAGATTTACCAATATCTGTTATGAAATATAGTTTATTACTATGTATGAGATATGTACACAATCCCAGAGTCAGAATGGAGGATTGTGCATAGGAAATTTGAACTAACATTGCCATTCTCACCTTCCTTGCCAGTAAACTCTTTCTTCTCAACCCACATGCCTCTAGATGGAGTCTTCCTTTAAGGGCCAACTCTATAAGCATACACCCTCGCAGGCCAGAAGAGATGCAGTCATTCCAGAAGGAAGTGTATCCCTGGGGAAGAAAGGGAATGGATTGAGTCTTGGTTGACGTCACGTGCTGGTATAAAACATCTCCGGGTTCAAAGTTCAACTTGAAACGCTAGCTGTCAAGCTGTGGTTAAACAAGATTAAGGTAACTTAACGTTAACTAGTCCACGTCAGCACGTTCATTGGTGTTTCCGATAGGCGGGGTTGAATAAATAATACACAACCAAACGTCCTTTTTCCGTCTAACTGACGTGCATATAAGGTTAAAGTTTTGGTCGTTGTCGTGCCGCAATGTCTCCCCTCGGCAAAATTGTTCCCTGGCCTACAATTTGAACTGTTTTATTTAAACTAATTTATACAACGTGGATAACTACCTAATTTGCTTTTGCACCTTTCATTGGTTTTAACTCATGGTGCTAGTTTGCCTATAACAGGCGGCAATAAAATAATAAATGTTTCAATAAAATACAATTCAAATAATATTGGTACTACTGTAAGCTGTTTTTTCCCCTCTACAGACTGTAAAAACAGCCAAACTGTAAGAAAATACCTATTTCGACCGGGGAGACCATTCTGGCACAACACTCTTAATTAACTTGCTCACACCTCTCGGTCCTTCAGGCCCAACAGCAACACTTCCTCCATCAAAGTGAGTCTAGTTTCTTTGCAGTCCCCCTTTTCGTCCTCCTCCTCGTCCCCGCGACGTGCTTCGTCCCCCTCGTCCCCAGATCCCTTATCCCTGTCGGCAACGGCATTGCGACTGGCCTCGGTCCTTCGCTGGACGAGGCCTGAATTTCTCTGTGTGATAGAAGTCATAACTTGTCCAAGCAATCAGCACTGAACAAATGGCGTCATTCGAGCTGTCCGCGGTTAGTGTAGCCTATGCCGTCCCAGTATAGTCCAAGTAACGTTAGTAGATCAAAAAATGTAAACGGGGAAAATTACCGAATAACGCAATTAAACGAGACTTCTACTTTGCTCCTTCTCTTCCTACTTCCTGAACAACATGGTGGCGTTGAGTGACGTCAAAACCGGATTTTGCGCGTCACAAAAAGTTTAAACAAACCATCATAAAAAATATCCATCATACTTGTGGGGGGGGGGGGGGGGGGGGGGGGGGGGGGGGGGGGGGGGGGGGGGGGGGGGGGGGGGGGGGGGGGGGGGG
>JAOEHI010051763.1:0-17998 GCA_025447815.1 Percopsis transmontana | reverse complement strand
CTAGTTTGTAAGGATTTGGGCAGATTGTGTGTGTGTGTGTGTGTGTGTGTGTGTGTGTGTGTGTGTGTGTGTGGTGGACGGGTTGGGTGACAGGGGTGCGGGGGGTGCGGGACTGACCTTGTCAAAGGGGGGGAAAATAATAGGGTTCGAGGAATACTCAAAAAAGTGGATGTGCAGGGCTGTAGCGTTCTCAGTGTATGGGTTGGTCTGGATGGTTCCTATCGGGTTTAGCATCTCTTCAAGTTCATCTAGACATGACACACACACACACACACACACACACTTGCATGAACGCAATACATCTACAAAACAAAAGTGTGTCTGACCATTACGCTACGCTACAAATGCTACGATGCTTCTTGTACTTGGTCGTAGCTAGACTGCTAAACAGAGGATCTAAATAGGGTTTAAAATCCAATTCCCCAATATTTATTCTATATCATTATGGCAGGAAGGAATAATTCCCCTTTAGCTTCAAGCAACTATATGGCCATGAGAAATTAGCAAAGATTACAGTGACTACAGTGGCTTTAACTGCACGTCTGTTTGTTAGTGTGTCAATGACAAACCATGTATTGTAATGAGTTTGTGTCTGTGTCTATCTACCAGGAAATGAGGACCAGCTGTGTAGGACAATATCTCCGGTCTTCAGCTGGCCTTTGTAGTCAAACACCATGGTGTTCACCCAGGCTATAGGGTAGTGCTGGTAAGGAGACGGTGAGATACAGAACCTCTCTCATTATTAATGCTCTTCAGTTAATCTTTACAGTTACAGCATTTAGCAGACGTCTTTAGCCAAAGCGACTTACAATCAGTACATTTGTCAACAGTTGAACTGACAGCAGCCATGTTATCATGGTTACTTAGCTTATGCATTTTTCAGTAAACATTGCTCAATATATTCCTATTAAAATCATTATAAACTGTGGGTCGCGTACAGTGGTTCTAAAAGTGAGGGCTGGGACACACTTTTATTTACATTTCTTCAATGCCAATTAAAGGGTTACACTATAGATATTTTATCATCAACTTCGCCAGTGGCTATGAACCCCTCCAGTTTGAGAACCCTTGACACCGACCATCACATCTAAACAGTCGTCTCACCACTTTTCCAGCCTTACGGATGGTCTGGTATTTGTTGAGGTGGACGTTCTTGGTGGACTTCTGCTTTTTGACCTTGTCCATGACGGCGTACACCGCGAAGCAGAGGCGCGTCATGCGCGGCAGGTCGCAGACGGCAATGTCAAACTCCAGCGTGCCGTCGGCCCACGTGTGCTCGGACCGGCCAGAGCTCTCGCTGCTCACCGCTGGCTTGCACAGCAGCTCAGTGCCGTGGAAGAGCCCCGCCCGCACCTGGACCTGAGAGTGGAGGAAATGTGAGGCTGGTCTCTAGCTGCACAGAACTCCAACTGAAAATCGCTCATAGATTTACCATGAAAAATCAGTTTGGATCCCAGGTGTGGGGCCACTTAACTCTAGTTCATATTTATAAGCTAGGATCTAAAAACAAAACAACTATCTAGCGATTATAAATGGAAACCAGAGGTACAAGTTTATCCACAGAAGACACCATCTAAATCTCTTATAAAAGTGGTATTACAATGAACTTTGTCAGCTAAATATCCATTTAGCGTCGAATGCACAACTTTGTGCCTTGTGTAGGCAACTGTGGTGCAGTGGGAAAGAATGTAACAGCGTTATCGTGGTTGGTGGATGCAGACAACTGTGCTGATAGATTACCTTTGCAGTCTCCTCTGCGTTCACCTTGCTGCCTTTCAGAAGGACTATCTTAAACTGGCTAGACACGTCCCACACACATGTCTGGACCTGCTGCAGCAGGGAGGCAGAGAGAGAAAGAGAGGGGGTGAGTTGCAATGAGCGAGCAGTCGGTCGCATCATTTACTGTAAGAACACAACACAAGCCAGAACCATAGTCCCCCCCCCCACACACACACACACACACACAGCACAGTGCACGAGGGTCATGCAAGTCAATCTGGTGTCAAGCCGAGATTTTGCGAGGGTCAGCAGTCGGCAGGACAAACACCATCACATGACTGACTGTCGCCTGGAGCCCACGAACATGACTAACTAGCACGCTTCCTGCTGTCCGGTGCCCCACATACACACATATCAGATAAGAGTGTGTGGTGTGGTGTAAAATAGTTTAGTGTTAATAAGTGACTGCATGGCTAATTTTGCTGTGAATACATGCTGTCTGGATCATTTACTCTATGCGTGTCCCAGTATCATGTGAACCATGCACCATGTCTCCACATGAACACTTCCATTTTGACCATTGAGGAGTCAGCCTTTCTGGAAACCGACAGTATAGAATCCAATAAGAGATTCTGTTACAGAAAACAAATCTCACTTCCTTTCTAAGGAGACAGATCCTCTAAGGAGACAGATCCTCCAACCACAAGCCATTCCTATAGCTGATTTACTCATTTCAGCTTCATCTTTCAAGTGTTTTCTGTCATTTTATCAGTAGATCCATCTTGAGTAACCAAAGATTTTGATTTAAAAACTGACATGCTTCCGTGGTGCTTTTAATTTTAATCCAAGCACAATGCTGTATTTCACTTAATAGTATTGTAGTACTTTTTTTTTTAGGGAAATGATGGCAGTTAGAGGCAAAATGCTAATTCTGCTCAGGTATCTATGACTTTACGAACCTTATACTTTGTAAATTCTAGGTTACTTTTTCTAGTAAACATTACAACAATTCTTTTCCAGCATTCAACAGCTAGGCCACAAGTCCACGGCCGTGGTCTTGCGGTGTTCATTAACGTCCAATAAAAGCGAGACAAATTAACAAACAATAACTGAATAACTTTCTAAACAAAAAGGCATGAACTCCATGACATACATGTTTTATTTTTTGGTATTTGTTTTTATTTTAAAACCTCTCTTTACTTTTTGAGACTGTTCCGGCTTCACTTCTGCTCTCTATTTTGCACGTTTACATTACATATGGAAATACCCTGCCAGGTTTTAAAATACTTCAAATGAAATCGTGCAACACTACTAGCTTTCACACACTACCTCTTTGTGTGTCGTTAACAAAAATATTTTCAACCAACTTTTGCCAAAAGCTGTACCGCACACAGCTGTTGGCATCTGTGTCGTTTACAAGCCATCCAAAATGACACCTAAAAGTTCACTGCGGGACACTATTAGCACGTCAGCCAATGAACCCCCTCCCCAGAACGCTCTAATGAGCACCAATTCCATTCTACTTTGACCTTTAAAACGATCAGTGCACATCAAAGAGTGATGCCAATGTGCACCTGCAGAGAACCGTGAGTGGCCAGTGCAGTCCGTCGATGCCAAGATATGGCAGGTTAGAGCAGGTGTGTTCCAATGCTTCCATCACACAAACGTAAAAAAAAGACAGCTGGCATAGCAACCGCCATGTACATGCTTGGTTCCACCCCTGCCTGTCAGTTCAATGCATGTAATTCAACCACTGGCATGTTTACCATTGTGGGGAAGATTAGATCACCTTAAATATGCCTGGGAGAGCACCAATTGAGAAAGGCGACCTGTGATCACTTCCACAATATCCTAGCTTGTTCATAGTAAAATGCAGGAGCCTACACAAAATTATTATAATGTTATAGACAATGTTACAAACGTATTCATTTATAGATCAAATCCCATCACCTTTAGCCCCTCTCTCTCTCTCTCTCTCTCTCTCTCTCTCTCTCTCTTAAACACACACACCCAAAATAGGACTAACCGTGGGAGCCCTTCTCTTTGGTGGAAGGGGCACGGGTGGGTTAGAAGACTTGCGGTTGACCACAGATCCGATGATAGAGATCTCCTTCTCGAACATGGCTTTGACAATGCTGGTGTGCACCAGGGTGAGGTGGGGAGACTCATTTGTCTGCAGACATGTCCTGATGTACTACAGGACAGTACATCAGCAAGTTAAGAGGGATTATTTTGTAAACATTGCAACACAAGCAGGGTTCAAGGGTTCTATAATGTTTATATGCAATTTACATAAACCTGTTTTCGTAAACCTGTTTTAATGGATTTGGCCTTTATGGAACAGATATATCAAGAGAAACAAAGCAACACTTCAGCAAAATCCAGCAAAAGCGATTTCATGAATATTAAATTAATACTCTCAAAAAGGATAAATATTATATCAATAATTTCACCCCTTACAGTCTGGAATGCAAGAAGAAAATACATGTAAAGGTTGTACCATCCACTCAAGGAGAATGTCACTTTAATATATTTCTGATACAATGGAGTTGATATGTTGTCATATTTTTTATTTATTTTTTTATTTCTTATTACTGAGCTGGTGAGTTTAGGCCCATTAATTCTAGTTTACATCTAAACAGGGAATTTATTTGAACTCAGACATGACATTGTGTCAAGGACTTTATTGTCTTAGAACATACGACTGCCTTGAGCTTGTACAGCCATTTATGACTGTACATTACTCTTTTCTGTGTACCGAGCATAACATTAGGACAAAGGACAAAGCTTTGAGCTGTATATAGTTACTATATACAATTTTGACACTAGCTGAAACAGTTTCAATAGTAGTTATCTTCTTTATTTCTAGACCATATTTGTTGCCTAATAGTTTCTCTTGCATATCTGTTGACTTTGATTGTTGGCTTTCCCTATTACAACTCAGCCTCACTCTTTTTTATTAATTAATCTTTTATTTATTTTTCCGCTAGTAAAAATTTTTAATAATCCGACTTTCACAAGTTGTCCGGTATGCACGGTGTTCTAACCCCTTTGCTGGCCACCAACCTTGTATTGGATGAGGGGATGGTCTCCACAGAGGAACTCCAGGCGCTGGCTAACTCTTAGCACGTACTGGCCTCGTCGAGCTTCCTCCTCAGGGCCATGAGTGGTCAGCCACTTCTTCAGGGCCTGCTCCATTAGCTCACTGGGGGTGCTGAATGGGAACACCTTTAGGCTGGCCGAGTCCTAGAGGAGGCCGGAGGAGGAGAAAAAAAAGAGAATGAGAGAGAAACCTAATAAGTGTGTGCATTAGTAGGGCAGGATAATTAGTGGGACCCATAGTAACTCTGCCCCCTCTGGGCAACAATATGCACTGCTAGAGAAATCAGTGCTTTACTCTTAGAAACAATCAAGAGGCTTAGTTCAGTGATAACCTAAGAAGACAAGAAAGGTCAGCCAAATTATTTTGTGGCAGGTGACCTAAAAGAGCCCTGAATCAGAACAAACTGTTCTGTGCATACAAGCACATGTAAACACACGCATGCACACACGTGCGTTCATATGTAGCTTATCAATAGGACACTGCGTGTATTAAATTGCCCAAGTAGGCAATAAAGGTAAAAGATCAAATCACGATGGTGACTGAAATCAATTTTATATTGATCACATTCATTACAATGTGCTATTAATAGCATGATATGGACTTGATACTGCTGAAAACTACTCAATGCCAACCCCCAATGTAATCCTTCTGGAAATTACCAGATCATTGTAGAAGATAATATTAGGACGGAGTTGCATTTTTGCTAAAGCGGTGCCAAATACACCAGATTTAGTCATAGTTTAGCTTAATAACTACGTGCAAAAGGTCTTACTATGTAATCTCATTGCATATTAGACCATATTTATATTTCCACTACAAAAGTGAGGAAACAATTTAGAGGCAACAATTACATCCTCTGTATGTACACTGTCACCAGACTTCTAACACAAAAACTAGGTTAATGAGCAAGTGAATCATCATAGAAGATCACATAAATGCCACTGAGAAATTAGATAACAAGCCAGGAAGGCTAGTCACAAAGCCTAGGTTGTGTCCACACTGCAACAATAAAACAACACGCCACACTTCCTGCCGTTAACGTGACCTACTGTGCCTGCCTCCCAAATAAGACTTCCTGCATATGTCCACCTGAACACAAGGCACAGATGGCCTATGTGTGATTGTGATTAAAGTGGATATATACAAAGGTCTTCCGGGACATAAATATCCGTTTTATTATCAAATCAAGGCAGACAGACAAACTACTTAGAGCTACAGCTAGAGAGACCCTTGAGCTGTCACTAACATACTACCATGTGCCGACCTGGCAGGGTGCCATCATTTCCCTGATGGTAGTGACCCACTTAGTGGCGTCACATAGCCAAGCTAGCTAGTCACGTGACATCTCTCATTAGGGGAGAGCCAATGCTACACGAGGCAAGGCTACGTGTGTCCACAAACTGTGGGAGACCAGAAGTGATATTTAGACAAGCTCATTTGCTCCTCCATCCCATTTGTGATGATATTACTGTAGAAGTGACAATTTTTGGTAGATTTGTTAAAGTGTAGACTGTCAGCTTTAATTTGAGGCAATTTACATCCACAAACCATAAAAGACCTTTTTATACTGTACATAGTCCCTGCGTTTTAGGGGACCAGAAATATTTTAACAGAGTTACAATCTCTCTATAATCTATAAAGTGATTATATTTAGCACTTTTATCGTTTGCATTCAATGACTGCCTGAGGTCTGCAATACAAAGACATGCTGTGTTCCTTCACTGGTGATGCCCTGCCAGGCCTGTCCTGTCAAGTTGAGCAAGTAATTTGCTTACTTGCTCAACTTGAAAGATATGAGAAGGCATAATAGAGTCCTCAAATGAAACTATACAAGTAGGATATAGCACTTCCACATGTAATTAAGGACCAATTAACTTCCATCACCACTGCATGAAACATATCATGTACTAGTTAGCTGTCCACTTCACCAACTAGAAGATAAAAAAATAAGAGTGTTCCTGTCCCAACAATGTACTATACTTGTTAGACTCACCTGAGACTGGTCAAAATGGATGATGACCTTGAGGTCATTCAGAGCGTCAGAGACGAGCGAGCCGGCAGGGGGCTCCAGCTGTGGGGAGAAGCACACCGGTAACCACTCTGTCCACGTCATCTGTTGGACACGCTGCATCCTCTCTTCGGTGATGTGGAACATCTTACTGCGGAAGTCCCTCACCTCCTGGTCCTGTAGCGCGTCCAGCTCATGGAGACCTGGCGGGATGTCATTTAAGAACAGGAGACATCTTCACAACGCTGGAAATGACTGCGCCAATGCTATGTTAGCAAGGCAATGGCTGGTCTAAAGCCTCCATGTGACGTCTGTGGAGCCTCAAGAAGCTCTTAGGGCTCCAGAGCTACACTGGCAAGAGGCAAATGTGCCACATGCGGCATGGAGAACAGTTTATTTCCTTCAAGTGGAGGCCTTGGCCTTCATTTGAAATGTACAAACACCTGTGTGAGGTGATGAATGTTTGCAAATGGGAACCTCTTATGGGATTAAAGCAGAACTTCTTGTACTCACACTAACACCAAATGCCAGGGGCACAAAATGCCGTTAGGCTGATTGTATCTCGCTGTTCAGAGTTTGTTTTTTTGTTCTCCACAATACTCTCTTGATAATGAAAACAACATGTTGACATTTAAAGCTATTAAACATTCATATGATCCTCAGTGCTCAAAGGAGGGCTTCGGACCACATTAGTTGTATTGTGTAGGTGTGTGCATGCAAGCTGCTGTGCTCCAGTGTGTGAACCATCTGTGCGCGTATGTGGACAGTCACGGACAGCAGGGTTCCTTTTCAAACACCGTTTGGCCGTCAAGAAGAAAAAGGGTAGCCAGGAGGGAAAAGTATCAATATTGTCAGAGTCTCCTTCGATTAGTGTCAGAGCCTCCTCCCTCTCTTTACTGGTCTGGCTAGCAGCCTAAAAAACCTCCACAGAGCCCTATATCATGGGGAGAAGACGGATGTGTGCATGTATGTTTCACAGGGATTGGATTACTTTAGACTTATTGCCATTAAAGCAGATGTGTAGCCATTGCATGCTATACATGGCCAAATAGAATTCCTGTGCTTTTTCACAGCACCAGCAATCTGGGCAACGCTTTATGAATTATTGATTATACCCCAGTGACACTGGTGGCTGTTAGTGCATAATAAACAAGCTTACATTTTATTGCTAGTCCTCCATCAGTTGCAATAATAATCGCCAATGACAATGCTCAATCAGTTTTTATCTCAATCCATTTAAGCTACACGATGCCTAGGCAGAACAAATGCAGTGTTGTTCTGCCATGGGCATTTGAGCTAATCACTGAGACAATGGGCATTGCCTAACAATCTCTAACAGAGATAATAGTAAATGACAGGTGATGGAACAGAGGCTGTCCAGTCAGAGCCCATGCTGTTCTATCAGACAGCTTGGCAGATGACAGGAGACAGATACCGGTCTCGCATCTGACAGCTAGGGTGAAGGAGTGCTATCTGAGGGCTGTGTTAATGTAGTGGAGGTGGTGCTAAAGGGCGGTGGGGGTGGGGGAGGGGGGGTGTATCTGCATGTGGTGATATACTGTCTTACTTATCCATGCTAAGTGCTTTCCTTTATCTGGAAGGTCAGCTGGGGACAGTAACTGAATCAGTGGGGGAGCAGCAGCGTCAGTGTGAGAATGTGCACGCCCGGTACGGGAGGCTGAAGGAAAGGCTTTATTTTCCCTACCGAGTGTTGGTGCCTGCATCGCGTCATTGTAAACACGGGGTGCGAGAGACCAGCGCTGCCCTCACCCTTCCCGATGAGCACGCCTATCTTGGAGTCCAGGCGCTCTGCGCGGCCGCACGTGCGCGCCACCAGCCTGAGCATGGGAATGAAGGGGCGCACGTCGCACAGCCGCCTCGTCTCGTCCTCCAGCTCCTCGTGCACGGCCGCCTGGTTGACACACTCGAACATGTGGCTCTCCATCTCCCCCAGTTCGGAGAACAGCGGGTAGTTCTGGGCCTCCTTCCATACGAGCTGGCAGGGAGGGAGATAGGAGTTGGTGCCTGCTGCTTGTGTGGCATTGCTGTGTACATTACATTAGACTGTATAAAAGGCTGGATATCTCAGTTAACACGCATTACTTTTGTACTGTAAACACAGACGGAATTTACCTGAAAACACGGTACATCAAGGAGCGTCATCAAAAGAAGGAACTAACATGTTCTAATTGCTTTGTCATATCGTGTAATGTATCATAGACAGAGCTAGCTATCTATCTATCTGCGCTGGGACAGAGGTGAGGATGATGTATCCTGTTCCAATATTGGAGTCTCTAGATTGGGTGTCCAAATATAAAAGTGTCCGCATGTTGATTATATCTGCCCACACATAATTTGATGCCACAATACAAGCACAATGTGTTAAAGACTACATTATTTAATTGTACAGTGACACCTGACAATTGATTGATTTACTGAAAATGTATCAACAGTACACATTTTGCCACAGACTTCTTAGTAATGCCTGTAGTCATTTACAACTTCATTTTCACAGCCACCTACAGTTAGTTAGACACAAGTCACAGCATGCCTTGTGAGGGAAGTAGAAGCATAATTCTTCAGAAAGAAGAGCAATGTTGGTCCTTCTATGAAATGTCACAGCAATTTCAGCATAAATTAAGGTTCCACTCACTGGTAAAGCTCTTCTTGTTATGAATTATCAATGTGTGAGGGTTGTGAGCTAGTGGACAGTCCTTTATAAGCGCACCCCCAAAGGATAAGTTGGCTCCTTAAATACAGCGTGTTGACTTACACTCACCAGCCACTTCATTAGGTACACCTTTTCAACTGCTCGTTATTGCAAATATCTAATCAGCCAATCACGATGCTATAATGTCAATATGGACCAAAATCTCTGAGGAATGTTTCCAGCACCTTGTTGAAGCTATGCCATGAAAGAAGGCAGTTCTGAAGGCAAAAGGGGCGTCCAACCCGATACTAGCAAGGTGTACCTAATGAAGTGGCCAGTCAGCAAGTTGAAGTAAGGAAGCAATACAGTCAAGGGCTTTATTAGTGCAATATCACTTTAAGGAGACTTATAAAGAGCAGCCAGGAGACACACGCGGTCTTTTGTTTACTAATCAGAACAACATCTTCAGGCGTTATTCAACAGTATCCTTCTCAGGGAAAACATTGCGTTTGCGCGTGAGTTTCCAACCGTGAAAGAATGCCAACAACCCCTGCTGGTAGAAGGTCATCCTGAAATAGACTTGAAACCTCAGTTAGACCACCAGGGTGTAAAAAAGTTAATTTGCCTTTCGGTGATGACATTTAACTATATTCAAAAGAACTGCACACCAACGTGTGTTTCAACTAGTGATTTTGTTACAACTAGTAATTGTATGACGTGGATGCCACATTTGAGGCTATCATTATCCTTTGAAGAATGATGGATGGACAGATGATCCCACAGCTTGGCCCCATGTAGTTTGTTATTGTTACTATTGTTAGAAAAACTGAAAGCTTACAAATCCCACAAAAGTAAGTAAGGTAAGATAAATATATTTCCCATTCGGTTGATTGAGTGGCAATATTTAGTCTTGATGTACAGACAATAGAGTCTGATGATTACCATACATTTAGTTTCTTATTATTTATAATAATTCATAACCCAAAATGTGTACTAGTGTAGTGGCGACTACTAATGTGTTTAGTTAAAACCATAAGACATTTGAAACTATCTACTGTAAGCTACTGTATTCAGAGTAGTCCTTGAGAAAATGTATTTTATTGCATTATATTCTCAAATCAGATGGAGTTCTGTCACTGTCCCCAAGTGATTTCACAATACAGTACTAACAAACCTGGCCTAGCAGGGGCTATCAACCAGAGCAGATATTCTCACAAAGCATATCGCTGATAGCTGAAGGACGTCTATGAGAAATTACACAAAATATATAGCCCTTAAATCCTACCTAGAGCCCCTTTAACTTACACATCAGGCTTTCAACACAGCAATAGTCCAAGAGATGTTTTGTAGTGGCAACCACCTTTTAAGTGTGGCCACAAATTACAGTAGGCCTGAAAGCATGTTTCCACCCTGCCCCATCTCCAATCCCACTTACCAGCTTGATGTGTTGGATGGTGGCCTCTCGGGGGACTTCCATCTGGATATAGATCCCCGTGGGCAACAGGAAGTCCGCTTTGATCACGCCCGGGTCGTGGTGGCCCGCCCACGTGTCCATGAAGTCCATCATGGCGGGAGGCATGGCAAGGGGCGCCACACACCACCTCAACCATAAGGCCCTGGACCATATAACAAAGAGGGTTTCATGGCTTTTACATGTATGGTCTTGTGTGAACAACAACAAGAAATGGCAAAGGCAATTTGCAACCTGCGATTTTAAGTTATACATGGTTAACATTATAGGCAGTGGTTGGACCTTTCACAACAAAACAGAAAGATAAACTTAATGAAATTAAAGCACAAATGTATTTATTCACATGTATTTGGTAGCATGTTACTGCTAGAAGACTGATCAGACTGCAAAATTACTGTGCACAATGCAGTAGCTCCATGTTTTTGTGTTCAAGTTGTATCAATGCATTTAGAACTGCAAAGTCAAAAAAGTATTTTACATTTTTAAAAACATTTGCATTTTAGGGAGTGACAGTCCGTATACATATACAAAATGGTATACACACAAATGTGTTACAAATGCAAAGGACACCTTGGTACACAAAGCCACATGGAAATATATGAGCAGTCTTGCTCGTCAACGCATACACAGAGACCAAAGCCCAGGTACAAAATATGGCAGGTGCTGTGTGTGTAAATTTAGACACAGTTAGTCACAGTTTCTCTTGCCAAAAATACTGAAAGATACTGAATCTGGCAGGAAGAAATGCTCTCAGAAAAACATGGAGGGACGCAATCATGGTGCTGGTTGTACCCTCAAAACAAAGGCTGTCTAACAGTATGCAAACATAAATGCATAAAAACAAGCACGCTTTCACCAGAACCCAACCACACGGGCATAAAACTGTCAGAACGGTGCGCACGCGGACACACACACACACACACTCTCTCTCTCTTTAACGGTAGGGAGTTCCAATACTGTAAGTGGCTTTCTTTAGTAATAATAGCTCAGGCCTTTATTCAGACTTTACAGTTGCACCAGTCTACCACTTCCACTTGTTGTGATTACTTAGTGCCCCTATACATTACATATGCATTAACTCCACAATGCTACAGAGCTGCTTCCAATTAGACTTGATATGCCCATTAAAACTGCCATTCCCGCTTGCCTGTAATGGTTTTCCCCCCCTCCATGTTAAGTGTATTGAGCAAGCCGCAGATGGCCCAATGTTGTTCCATGTGCTCAGAGCCTGTGCAGTATCCATAGCCCATTTGGAAGCACTATCTTGGACCTCATAATCAGCTGTGCCAAAAGACATGGTCCTTTGAGTAGGATGCCATACTCACTGTGGATGTTTGACTGACTCTTTAAAAAAGGAGACAGTAAAGTTACTGTAAAGGATCAGACAAAGGCACATTTAGTTAAACAAACATGAGCATAAAACCCTGAGTCATGCTGTCTATTTATAGACCTGTTACATATCTCACACACACGTAGAAGTTCCAATGCACCGCATCAGGACAGACAATAGGGAAGACTTTGATGTCACTAAGGTACACACACACACACACACACACACACACACACAAAGCCAGAGGCTCAATGAAAGCTCAGATTTCACAAGGACAGACAGAGTGAGGGACAGAAACCAAAGGAGAATAATAGGGTTGAGCGCAATGACATGAAAGAGAGAGCACGAGAGAGAGCGGGAACGAGAGAGAGAGCAGCGGAGAACAAGGAAGATAGAGGTGTAGAGAGAGAGGTACTGTAGTCGATGGGACACCAGGAAACAAGAGCCTGAAGAAACAATATGTTTAAACATGCATGTGCATCCCTCTTAGCATGCGTACCATATCTGTTTACACTGCTCTCAAAGAAAGAAGGCAGATTAGCATTGACCTAAAACTAGACAGAGGAGAAGTGAAAGCCACACACACACACACACACACACACAGGAAATATATGCATGTAACTTACCAAAACCTGTGACTTATGTGAAAGATTCAGTGTTTGGCACAGCCCTGACACGACTATTCATAAACAGGTGTCCCACTTTTCACCTTTTGCCCTATGAAGCTTAGAGATTGACGGAGAGAACCACCACCTGAATCTTTATTACATCTGGTAAATAAATATTTGCAGTTGCCCGGACAAGGGCTTTATGGGTAAACAACTGTGACCGAGCTGGTGTAATTTAATGACGAAATGCCCTGTCACTGTGAAGTACTGAGGGGCGTGATTATATGTTGATCTAGAAAAACGACCCATTGCGAGATCTCAAGTAACCCCGCTAGACAAATCACACATTTATTTTTCTCGAACAGTTTTTTGAAATAACAAGGTTATGGTCAGTGGACATAACAAAAACAGAACAAGCTTTTGGTTGCCACGGAGAATGCGCCCTCAAAGCAAACTAAAGTGACATTGGAAGGGCTTTCATGCCAGATGCATTATGGTTATTTAAACACTGGTGTTAGTCAGCACTCTAATACCCTCTTTGTCTGACAGTAAGAGGTCTGTGAGGGTCTCCACAATGGAATGTGTGTTCTTGTGCACGTGTGCGTGTGTGTGACTGATTGAGAACGCAAGATGAACATAGAGGAAGTGTGTATACCAAGCAGAGCGCGCATGTGCGCGTGTGAGCTCATGCTTTGTGACTATAGGTCCTGTGATACGCATATTATTCCACACCATGCTAAAAATAAAACCGCTTGTTCACAAAAGGATTTAATGTGGTGGTCATGTTCAATTTCCTTTAAAAACACACAAGGCAGTCAGAATTATCTGCATCAGTCTGTGTAGAGTTCTAATCTCCTCACTATTTACCATTTACTATTTATTTCAAGCTCAGTGAATTTTCAAATCGCCGTTAAGCTAACAGCTTTATAGCTAATTGGTTGGCTTTTAGCCTTCCACCGTATTCATTGCACAGGACAAAGTGATTTCGGTTGCATTAACGGCAATGTTAACGCCCCTTAAGTCATGCTCATCTTTCCTGACACTGTACTGATGTGACCCCCCACCCCACCCCCAAACATAATAATTCACGCCTTTCTTCGACACATGTACATTAACAGAAAAGCAATAAGCGTGTGTCCATGTGTGTGTGTAAGTGTTTGGCTGGGGTGTGGTGCGTGTATGACCTTAAGCATGTGTGGTTATGACGTGCGAGTCGCCAGAGCATGCAAGTGGTTGTTAGCAAGAAGTAAAACCCACACTTTCAGCAGTAATGGCCTTGTTTACTTTGACACACAGCGAATAGGTCAGTCTGACATTTGGCAGGTGGGAGAACTTGTCTGCCTGCCTGCGTCTACAGTGTTTTCCTTTGCAGGAGGCAGGTGGGTGGAAGGGGGGGGTCATGGCTTTTGGGCAGATAGGGGGCCATGACAGTCCATACCCAGACTCAATTTATGTCTTTGTTTTCGCCTTAAACATCATGAGTTCTAAGTTGCACAACATTACATCATTAGCAGCCATAGAAAACTGTTTTCAAATGACATGGCAGTCACACTGCAATATTCTCGTCATGTAGTTATTACTTCTGGAGAGAGCAATACTGTGTGAAGTATCTCACTGTAACTTTTTAGTACTAGACTCAGATGTACGTGTATAGATGAAGTGACTGTGTGTGTGTGTGTGTGTGTGTGCGTGTGTGTGTGTTCCCTGAATGCTCACCCAGTCATCGCTGTGATCTCAAGTGAGACACGGCACATGCCCACACCCCAATGGGCGTACATGTGGGCGTCGGACAGGAAGCGATGACACCAGAAAGGAAGTGAGCTACTGTACACACAACAACCCGAGCAAAAGTCCCTGCCGCAGTCATTCACAAAAACCTGATTCAGAAGATGAGCTGCTTCTCAAATGGTTATTTCTGAATGCGTTTGTTAGAATGTTCATACTTGAATGGACATTTTGTAAATGTGATTGGCTAGTACAGTAGATATCTTGTATGGAAATACAGCATACTGCATAGGGTAGTCCACACATTAGTAGTGGTACACACACTATTTTCTCACAATATGTTGTGCACAATGAATGGTAAAGATTTACTCAGGCCAGTGTCATGCGGCCATAAGGCCTAATCCACAGCGAATGTTTGTAAGCCTATAGTCAACCAGCACTATCGCATAGTGTATGACATTTTTTATTAGTAGTAGCTTACTTTTTCTTGTGATAAGGCGTGCCACTCCAAAGTCTGTCTTTGTGAGATATCATATTAAAACAGTTAAAAACAAGCCATTGTGACAGATCAGCCTTTCCACATCAGCAACATAAACTACAGTTTATGCCCCCCCTCTTGTGGTAGGCAGAGTTTCTATGCTATATTGCTGGGCTAATGGCTGTGGCTGAAGAGATAGAGAGAGTGGTAAAGGAAGAGGGGAGAAGAGGGCTGTCAACAGATCCTTTTTCAAACGTGCAACAACTTGCTTTTAGTGCACCACACAGGCTACAAAGATAATGGTTAATAGCAACAGGGAGACACCGTGTGCCTCCGTGTGCATAGCAGTTTTGAAATTAGATTTGTAGAGGACGGCTGTACA
Organism: Percopsis transmontana; assembly: GCA_025447815.1. NCBI lineage: Eukaryota > Metazoa > Chordata > Actinopteri > Percopsiformes > Percopsidae > Percopsis > Percopsis transmontana. Next base: position 2,524 of record JAOEHI010051763.1, on the reverse strand, counting down.
TATTTTGGATGTGTTTGGATGCAAATGGTGTGAATGTATAAGGAGAGCCAGATTCAGACTAAAAGGTGACAGAGTGTAGTATAGGCGCAGGTGTAAACCAAAAGGCATTCATGGGAGAGCACAATTAATCACAAAAATCGAATTTTCGGCGTCAATATTCTCATGGTTGTTCTCTCTAAATAGGGGAGAGGGCAATGTTTGAGACCGAAATAAGAAAGGGTACAGATTCAAATGAGACCGCAAACAAAAAGGACAGGAACAAAGACCATCTGTATGAAAGGTCAACGACGAAAGCCAACAATATATCTCATAACATGAATATCCTGGCACACGTCAGTAAGGAACAAACTAAAATTCCGTCACGTCTCAGTTAGGAACAAACTAAAAATGTGAATGTCCATTCCCATTCCCATTATAATCTAATTAATACAAGACTTACTTACTTAACTTTTCCTGACACTATTTCATACAAACAATCCTCAGTGTTACAGTAGGCCATAGTGCAATTTCCCTACACCTCCTGAATTTCTTAATCTATCGATAAAAGTAATAACACATATTAGGGGTGACCCGAATAGTCGACTATTCAACTATATAAAAAAGAAGCCCGATTCGACTGCCAATCTCAGTCGAATCGTAGCAAAATGTGGTAACCCCTGAACATGAAAGTGGCACTCCCATGGAGATTTATTTTATAATTGTTGCTAGATTATTATTTATTTAGTCAGTCCATCGTCCACCCATTCCCGTGGGATTATGTTTAATGATTTGAAATGCAGCGTGGCAACAAGACTTCGCCTTGTGTAGCCATAGTAGCCACAGGTAAGCCAGTGTTTTTAAAATTCTGGCCCGCTGTGGCATGTGGTTTCTGTGAAGTTCTGAATTGTAACATATTCGTTGGTCAATATGTGTTTGTAGCTACTCTCGTAACGAGGGTTATGCAGTGTTGGATTGTTATTATTGTGTAATTTCCTTTATTATGTATAGATACACCTTCATCCGATGGGCTCATTGATATGCCTGTAGTATTCTGACATAAGTAGCCTACTAGACATACTAAAATGCACTCCCGGTCGGCCAGTTTTCCCCGACGTATAATTAAATATTGATCAATTAACAAAAGAACATGATTCGGCGATCAGTCAACTACAGGCAAGACTTCACGAATCAGATTTGACTATGTAAGTCGGGACACCCCTAAACACATTAGTTCGCACTGAACAACACTGAAGTCCAGAGCGTCATCAGTCAACATCCATTTACTGTCAAACAGACATTGGGGAAGTCTTAATAGACTCCTAATTAGAGGACTGCTGACATCACAGGTGTGATCCCTGAACAGAATTTGCGTGTTGCTTTGTTGTACAGCATTGTGCTTGGAGTTGGAATTAAAGCACATGAACATGAACTAACCCTTTAATGGCTTTACATTATAGGCTATATGACACAACAAGTACAGATACTGCTGTAGCATTAACAGCCTGTTATAATTGCTGATAATTCAGAGTACTGTTACAAGATCTGTAATAGTTATACAGCCGGTGGAGTCTGCATTAGGGAGATGAGCCATTGGGTTTATCCCTTTTCCTTCCATCGTGGGTGGAGGGATGACTGACAGTGAAGCCAGTAAGATACGAGAGTAATGTTACACTAATGTACGCGTGGGGGGGGGGGGGGGTATACTGAGTAGTAAGGTTTGATGAACTTAAGTTTTACAAGTTTTGTTTTTTTCCCCTTTCAAAACAAGTCCATATAAGTGGCATACCTAGCATCATAGATAGCACAAGTAACTGCTTTTGTCACCAGCTCTAATTTTGCCTATGATGGATGGCCGCTTATGATGCCCAAATGTACATCAGGTCACTTAAGACATTTAGCAGATGCTTTTATCCAAAGTGTAAATGAGAGGAAAAACTGAATGAAAAGCATGTGGTTAAAACCGCTTTTGTTAAGTCTGAAGTCAAAAAAGTGTGCGTCACTGTAAATGATATTTACATATCTTGTAACGACATACATAAGACTTACAATGTACCTGCTCCACAGTAAACTAATTGGTTGCATGCCCAAACCACACTGCCACACAATTTTAACTCTGATCCAGATAACAGAGCAGTTCAGTTCAATTCTGTCATGACATCTGTGGCATTCATACTTGAAGTAAGACTGAGTGTTAATTCATAAAGTCGTACATAAAAAGCAGCTTTAAGGGGAAAAATACACATTTGTAATTTGATAGTATGTGCATCAACTAGAAACACTAATACAACAGCAAGGAGAATAATAGAAAGATCAGAACAGTACGGATGGACAGCAATAAAAAACAGAAAATTCCAACCACGGCTAGAGTGAGGGAAAGAGACAGCGTACATTTTAATTGTGACAGAATGTGTTGTGACTGCAGTGGGTGGGCTTAACTGGGCCGGGTCTCCACAATAAGCCTCTGTTTTTGGCAAGTGTGTGTGTGTGTGTGTGTGTGTGTGTGTGTGTGTGTGTGTGTGTGTGTGTGTGTGTGTGTGTGTGTGTG
>JAOEHI010051762.1:0-17998 GCA_025447815.1 Percopsis transmontana | reverse complement strand
AGAAAGGCTATTTATTATTTTGGCCGGTAAAAAATATGCTTGGCCGGTGGATTTTCTCATCTACCAGCCACCTTGGCTGGTGAGTCAAAAAGTTAATTTCGGACCCTGGATATAACCCTTGACACAATGACTCTGTAACTAACCATGGGTTTCATATGCAGTGGTGGAGGGAAGCCAACAGCTTCCATGTCTGTGTGACTTCGTACAAACTGCTACTGAAAGACCACAGCCACTTCCTGAGGAGAACGTGGAAGCACTTAGTCCTAGATGAGGTCCAGCACATCAAGAACATGACAGAGAAACACTGGGAAGCCATCTTTGCTTTGAAAAGGTGAGTTAAGTTTAACAATGACATGACCTTTTCCTTCTCGGTCGGGAACCCGTATTTAATTTGATTCCAACCGAATTGATGTTCTTGGTCTTCTGTCGTCCAGCGAGCAGAGGATCCTTCTCATCAACACTCCTCTTCAGAACACTCTGAAGGAGCTCTGGACCATGATCCACTTCCTACTCCCGGGAATTACTAGGCCTTACTCCGACTTCCCTGTCAAGGCCGGCACAGACCAGAACCAGGACTACTGTCACAAGCTGGTTATTCGACTGCACAGGGTAGTGTATCAAGTCCCACCAGCCACTACACATTAATCGCTGGGACGTTACTGAAGTCAGATTGTTACTAATGTATTTTCACATGTATTTGCATGAATTATCACAATAAGCTATTGTTCAAGGTTTTTTGCCATAATCATTTTGAACTGTTAATGTAAAAATATGCAAGAACCTCACACCCTTGTATCCTGTTGTTGCAGATGATCCAGCCCTTCATCCTCAGGCGCTCCAAACGGGACGTGGAGAAACAGCTCCCTAAGAAGTACGAGCACATCCTCAAGTGTCGTCTGTCCAGCAGACAGAAGAGCCTTTACGAAGACATCCTCACTCAACCAGGGTGAGATGGCTCATCCGCACTACAGGGGGATTGATTCTGGTTTCACGCCAGGGTTTCTTCTTGATTAGTAAAGGTCTCACTCAAGCAGGATAGCGACAGGACTTGTACATTGCAGTGTAATTAAGTCCTAACAACCTGTGACAACATCAAGTGACTGTAAAGAGAAGTACTTGTAGTGACATTGAACTTTTGTTAAGCCCTTGACTCAATAGCTTCCTTACCTCAATATGAATCCACGTGTTGCAGTTTTTCATGATGAGGTCGCTTTTTGTTATTCATGTGTTTGTTATTATTATTATATTAAATATTTTCACATAGCTGTTCAGCACAGTACCTGGGTAACGGTCTGTACCTGGAACACACATTGGATAAAAGCAGAGTTGGTTAATCCCCTAAACTCTAATGTTCGCTATGAATTAACTCCTTGTTTGGGGTGGTTACAGGACTGTCGACTCACTTTATGTATTAATCTGCCACTGACTTGCACTGTTTTTCAAAATCAGTTTGTTGTTTTTTTTATTTTTTTTTTAATTTAAATTCCTAATTTAAAAATGTAATCCTAAATGTATCTTAAATTAAACGCTACCACAATTTGATACTGCAAACATGAGTAATTTGAGAATACATGCTATCAGCTTGGTAGACGATGGAACTCAATGGTGGATAAAAAGGCTGACTTTTTTTTTTTTTGGTCTGCGAACAATCGATTGTTTTTGGCCAAAAATCGGCGTGAGGACTTAATACTGAGACAAGAAAGATGCAGTTAACAAACCATGAGGTTTGTGTCTTCTGAGCCTCTCATTGTCTTTCTGACTGTCCTTGCAGAGCCCAGGAGGCGTTGAAGACGGGACACTTTGTCAGTGTGCTCCAGGTTCTGATGCAGCTGCAGCGGGTGTGTAACCACCCTGACCTGGTTGCTCCCAGAGAAGCAGGCAGCTCCTATTTCTGCTCCCCGCTGCAGTACAACACCCCGTCCCTGGTGCTAGGAGCGCTGCAGGATGACCCCTGGAAGGTACTGTACACAATGCCAATTAGCATTGGGTCAGGAATGTGCTCTAACATTATGCTCATCTCCTAATGTACTTTTTTATCTAATAATATTATAATCTGAAACAGTTTCTGCATCTTCCTCCCCTGGTCCTAGATGGTGGACCTCTCCATATTCGACCTCATCAGCAATGAGAACAGACTGAGCCGCTATCAGACAGAGGCCATCCCCAAACTGAAGCCTAGCCAGCAGCTCATAGAGGAGATCCACAGTGCTGCAGATCCACCTCCCAGGCCCAAACCCTGCAAAATTAAACCCATGAGGTTAGCACTCTGCTCTTTAACCTGAGAGTCCTTGCTTCTGTTGTTGGTTCACTTTGTTCCTCTTCTGAAAATACAACATTTTATAGTAATAATTGCATATCATCTGGCTCCAATCAGGTTGTTTCAGCCAGTGCAGTATGGCACAAAACCAGAGGGCCGCCTGGTTGCCATTACCAGTACTGCTGGCCAGCGCCCAACAACCACAACCTCCACCACCACTACGGCTGTCTCCACCCCTGGCCAACCAGCCCAGACCAGGGGCAAGTCCCCCGTCCCCACCACAACTGCTACAACCACACCTCAGGGTAAGACCACATCACTAGACTAGTAGTCCCAATTGTAGTTTTCCCCACCCTGGTTAAACTGCTTTTTATATTTGTTCAGTTTCTAAAACTCTATACCATAAAACAAGATTTTTATTTTATATAAAATATATTTATTTTACCAGGAAAAAAACAGTAATTACGGAACTGCTGTGCACTTCCTCAATACAGCATTTCTGTATCAGTTTAATAGAAAGAGGAGCGTCTGTATTTTTGATGGTATTGAAAAGTGGTATTAAATACCCTGTGATACCGCCCAAGCCTATTTTAGGTACTATTCTAAAGGTGCACAAGCGGTTGGCTCTCTGCCTGTTTGACTTATAATTTGTAATTTTGATTCCTCCCAAGTATTTGTATTGTCACAAGTCATTACTGCGCACTAATACAAAAAACACAAAACTCACCCACTCACTATTCTATTTCTGCGGAGATTTGCCTTCAGTGGAACTGTACAGTCCACAGTGATCCACCACATCTGACTGAATATGGCTTGGACAAAATATCACCTTTTTAACAGCTAGTTCCATTCCCAATTCCCTTGTACTTTACAGCAGTTGGGACAGCAACCCAGAGAGCCCAGACTACCACTCCTGCCAGCAGCAGCAGCCACTCTGCTGTCTCCACTGTAGCCTCCTCTGGGAGCAGCAGCCATGGGCAGCATGTATTGGGGGCCGCCCCTGTATCCCTGGGCCAGGCCCTGGCTGGCACTGTCGTGGGCCCGATGAGTCCGATCGGCCAGCCTGGCCTCGCGCAGGTCCCCAGGCCGGCTCTTTCCCCCAGCCATGCCATCCAGCCCAGCATACTGTCCCAGAGGCTGGCTCTTACATCCCAGGCCCAGGCACGGTTGCCTAGTAAGTGGCCTCCACCCCCTTCCCCTCCCTGTCACCCCCCCTCTGTCACCACAGAATGGGCTGCTCTGAAAGGAGGCCTCTCCCTGGGACACTGCTGATGTGCGTTTCAGTCTGTCATTTCAAATGAAAGCAGGCAGTGACTTTCTACATTCCATAACTAATTGCACCATTACTTGTAGATCATGTGTTGTTTGGGGCAGGTTTTAGACTTCTCCTAGTTTCTTTGCCTTAGTGTCTTTACAGCACCATGCGTGTAGCAGTTTTGATCTTCACCCAAGACTCTATAAATTACCCTAGTCTGATCAGACCTGTAGCCATATCAGCAGCATCTCGATGGCCTCAACATCCCCAGTCTCTTTCCTGAAACCTGCATGTCCACAATGGAAAGACCTGCTTATTTGTACTCCACACAGCACTATTTTAACCTAATTAAGTTTACCTCCCTCCCTCTATAATTATGATTTTTGTTTCTCCTCAGTTACTAATATTCCTTTGTCTCTTGCATCAGCCCAGCTGCAGGAAGGCTTCCCAAAGCTTTGGTTGTATTTCTTTTTGTTTTTGCCGATGTTATGGTTTCACATCTGGCGATGGGCATCGCCACAAAGCATGTACACGTGGCCCCATACACTACTGGCCTTAAACAACTCCCTTCCTGTGATGCCAAGCCTTTTCAAAAACGACAACACATCTCAATCTAAAAGCCTATTCTTGGAGTGGAAAATGTGTTCTTATTGGGGCAAGATTTAGGTTTCTAAAACTCAATACCATAAAAAGAATTTTTGTTTTCAATAAGAGTTTTGCCTTTTCTAGAAACAGAATCACCCAACATTATCTTGTAGTATTCCAGTACCCATCGTAATTATAGATGTGTTGCCATTGAAAAGACAGTTAAGTGCAATCCACTGCTTTTAAAAGGAAATGTTTAATTTCAGGTTCTCTGTCTGACCTAAGCACCGCCCTCTTGGTTTTTGTTTTTCCCTCAGGGTATGTAACGAATAGGAGCTGCTATGGTTGTGAAGAGCAGGTGTGCTCGCTCCAACGATTAACCCACCCTGGTTCTGCATGTCGTGTGTTATTTTCACCCTGTGACTAACGAATTTTTTTTAACTGGCAACATGCTGCAGTCCTTAAGCAACTTTTGGATCTCTTTTAATGAGGCGTCTCTGTGCTTTCTCCCTACCCGTTGAAGGTGGGGATGTGAAGATTGCACAGCTGGCAGCTGGTAACATAGCAGGCGGCCAGAACCGCATCTCCCAGCCGGAGACCCCAGTCACCCTGCAGTTTCAGGGCAACAAGTTCACCTTGTCTCCCAGCCAGCTCCGACAGCTCACCACCGGACAGCCTTTGCAGCTCCAAGGTACACTTGGTGATGTACACTCCATTGTCATACTCTTTTACCTGTCTCTGTCCTGCCTCCTTCCTTGGTCATTTCCAATGTGAATTTTTTGGATGGATTTTACATTGGTAACATTGCCATGTCAATCATATCTCCTGTCCAGTTTCTTTTTACATTTCCAAATATTCGTTCCCAGTCCAATCCAGCCAGTTGTCTAATGGCTAATGTGCTGTGTGCTCCCAGGCAACATCCTGCAGATTGTGCAGAGCCCAGGTCAATCAATCCTCAGGCCCCAGAGTTCTGTGGTCATGCAGACACTGGCTGTCCCCGTCTCCAACTCCTCTGCTCCGCCTGGAACAACGCAACCTGCCACTTCCCCAGGTCAGCAAGAGTCACTGGCTTTATTGTATGGCATGGGGTATTACCACTCATTATGCATACATACTATACTATACATACTATAATATACGTTAATAAATGGCTTTTAACAAAAGCAACCCTTTCCATGCCGATTGTTGTCCGTGCTCTGATGTTTGTGGTTGTGTCTAAAGCTGCCGGTGTAACCACAAATGCCACCACAGCCGCCCCCAGGCCTAATGCTGCAACCCCTGTAGCTTCCCAGGTTAGTGCCTTGCTCTCAAGTTGCGTCATGTTTGTGAGAGCCTGCTTTTGAGAGAAACGAATGACAAATTCCTACATACAATCAACCTCTCCCTTCTGTTCAGGAGTCCTCCGAGGAGAAGACTCGGCAGGTTAAGGAGCGCCTGCAACTCCTCTTCCAGGCCAACGAGCGGCGCTGCAGCCGAGGGGTTCTGTACGGCTCTGACCTGCTCCAGGTTTGCAGCGTGGCGTCAGAGCCCGGCCACTCCGCGCTCTCCGCCGGGGGGTGGAGGTGGGTAGGCAGAGAGAGCTGCCTGCGGGCTTTGAGGACGTGCGTCGGCACCACCTCTTGCCTGCAGGCCTCCCTGCTCTCCTCCTCCGAGCGCCTGGAGGCGGGCAGCAGCCTTGTCCGGAGGTACGCATGGTCGCAGACTGCTGCTGTTTCCTTGATATGAATCCATGTGGTTTAAGTTGATGAGCGTCTGTCTCTCCATGCTGAACCCTCAGGTTGTCGTGTGTGGAACCCGCAGCTGTAGCTCCACCTCCTGACCTGTACGCGGCCAATCCCCCGGTCACCTACAGCCTCCAGCAGAAGGTCCACAACCGCATGATCCGGGAGGTCGCCGCACCGCACAGCGTCGATATCCGGCGTGTGGCATCGAGACAGCTCCACCCCTTCCCCGACTTTCAGCTAATGCAGATGGACTCTGGTGAGCCTGCCAATATGCACCGCCTCGCTTTACCTGCCATACCCTGGTGCTTCACCATTAAAAATGCATGACTGAATTACTTGACTGAATCCTCTTCCAAAAGGTAAACTGGAGGCTCTGGCCATTCTGCTCCAGAAGCTGCGGTCAGAGAGTCGCCGCGTCCTCATCTTTACCCAGATGGTGACTATGTTGGACATCCTGGAGGCCTTCCTGGACCACAGGCAGCTCACCTACGTTAGGGTGGACGAGAGCCTCACTCCCGAGGAGCGGCAGGTAAAATAAACATGGTACAATATACCTTTTGACCCGATTGTAAACAATTACAATTAGGTCAAAAAGCAGAAGCTTTTTAACCAAAGCGACAGTCCTACAGTTGGTTCAGCAGACCTACTATGTTGAGTAACCTTTTTAAACCAAACGCCGCTTTTTAGTCGTAAACATTTGCTGTGATCTTGAACTAGTGGGTGTGAGCGGTCTTGCAGTACTGCTAGAGCGACAGCCCTAGTCTGTTGTAGTACACTCTCCTAGGTGGCCATGCCTTTCTGTTCCTCCCTGTCTAACACCGGAACCTCCCAGAGTCAGTGCAGACTTCTGGCTTCAAAAGGGGACATACTACTTTGCTCTCTTCCCTCCCTGCTGGATGCTGTTCCTCCCAGGGCCTTAAGAGATGCAGACAGTTGCTACTGTGCTTTTTTTCACCCCTGTACTTCTTCTTGCATAGCTTTTTTTATTTTTTTTATTTCAGCCGCTAAATGTTTCTTCTTTGTCTAAACTGTCATGTCAAATCAAGAATGCACCTGTCCCACTTGGACTAACCTCCTGCACATTGTCATTTCTTTCTCCTTTCTGGGCCAGTGAGCTGAGTGAACTATGTCAGGGCTCAATGCTCTGTGGGAGAGTGAATCAATACCCCAGCCAAACTTAACTGGTCACAGCAGTCGAAAGCTACAGCAATCGTTTTTGTATCATTGGTATAATTAATGTCTGAATTTGCCTCTATCCGTCGTCTCCGCAGGAGAACGTGAGGAGGTTTAACAGGAGCAGACAGGTGTTCTGTGGCATCCTGACCAATCGCTGCTGCTCCGCTGTGGGCTCTGTCTGTGACGCAGACACCATCGTCTTCTATGACACCGACCTCGACCCCAGCATGGACGCACGCACCCAGGAGTGGTGCGACAGAATGGGCCGCTCCAAGGATATACACATATACAGGTGATGGATTTAGTGGTATTTGGTGACTCGATCTTCTTACTTTTTTTTCCCCTTTTGCTGGTGACGCAGTGCACAATATCCTAGCAACCATAAAATAATCACTAATGTTTTTAACCTCATAAAACCAGGATCTTGCCACCCCATCTGAGGGTCCTGGCTTCCACTTTGAGGAGCCACGGCTGTATAATTGTATGGCTGCATTATTATTCAGGTGATCTTGTGCTGTGGAGGCCAAGTTAACGGTCAGTCTGTCTGTCCCGCAGGCTGGAGAGTGGGAACTCCATTGAAGAGAAGCTGCTGAAGAACGGCACCAAGGACCTGATCAGAGAGGTGGCTGCCCAGGGCACCGACTACACCCTGGCTTTCCTCACCCAGGTGAGGTCAGGGACCACTACAGAGTGGTGTTCCCATACATTGATTTGAACTCTATAAGCTTACACTTACATTAAAGGTGATTCTGTGTATATGTAGTGTGGTATGTGCCGTGTAGTCATTTATTGGCCATGCACGGTCCCTTGTGCGAATGCCTGGTGTTTGTATTAGTCGAACTGTGCCTATATAACGTGGTAACCTTGTTTAAATGTGTGTAGCGGACCATCCAGGACCTGTTTGAGGTGGAGGCGGGCTCAGGGGAGAAGGTGGAGGAGTTTGTAGTGCTGCACCAGGAGCCGTCGCCCTCCGAGGCCATCTCTCCCCAGGTGGCGAGGCCCTACATCCGGGCCCTGCATAGCATCAACCTGGACGGCCCGCCTGAGGAGGAGGAAGGCCAGGAGGAGAGGGCAGAGAATGCTGACAAAGTAAAAGAGGAGCTCCTGGAGACAGACATGGAAGCTAAAGAAGAACCTACTCAAATCGAGGAACTCAATGCGGTCATGGACCAGGTAATAAAGCTCTTAACGGTAGAAACTGCAACTTTTAAATAGAACACACAACAAAGCATAATGTTCCCCAATACCCTTGTCCCTCCCACACAGCTCACACCTATCGAGAGGTACGCCCTACATTACCTTGAATACCTTCATGTCTCTGACGAAGAAGGCCTCGTCAAGGTAAAGCGTTACATTAAAACTTTATACCTTGGTTCACCTTAAACTTGTTCTTCCTTCAATCGGCAACAAACTGGCTCGTAAAGTTGTATTGTCTTATTTGATCCCCTATAGGAGCGATTGGAGTGTGCTAAAAGGGGCTGGGAACAGCAGCAGCTCCAGAAACTGAAGACAGAGGAGGAGGAGCGCCTGGTCCTGGAGGAAGATGAGGATCACTTCACCTACACCAGAGAAGATGCGTATAACATGGTGGGTCACCCCTCGCCTCTGGGAGGTCTTCCACCATAAGGGCGTGTGCTAATGTAATGTTTAGCTAACTTGGGCCATTTCTCTCTACCTCCCAACAGGAATACGTGTTTGATGCGGAGGACGGCCACACGGAAATCATGCCCGTAAGACGAATAATGGCCTCTCCATTTTGTATTTCTTCAGATATCCAGTGTGTTGTTGTCCTTATTTGTCTTGAGGAACAGCTCACTTTCCTCTACCTAGATGCTAACTAGTTGTTGTTTGTTATTTTCCAGCTGTGGACGCCCCCCACCCCGCCACAGGACGACAACGATATCTACATCGACTCCGTCATGTGTCTCATGTATGAGACCACGCCCATTCCAGAGTCCAAGCTGCCTCCCGTCTACGTCCGCAAGGAGCACAAGAGACTCAAGATGGACCCCTCTGGTGAGGAGAGGCCCATTAACATGGAGGCTGGCACCTCCTCTGTGCTATTAATCAGACCGGAGTGTAGGGGGATATTGAAGATGTATTCTATTTATTTACATCAAAGAACTGTAGCCTAGACCCGTTTAAGGACTTCCTACCATTTCTATTCTTAAGTGAAATATCCTATGTGGTTTAGCTCCCATAACCAATGTCCCACTATAATGAACATATGTGTATCCATGACTGTGTACAATAAAATAGTCTTGGTAAATGGGAGTGCAGGTTCTAACCTGTGTGTTTTGTGTCGAGCAGCAGCCAGGAAGAAGAAGAAGGGCCACGGAGAGGCCGTCATTCCTCCACGCTCCCTCTTCGAGAAGGCCAGCATGCTTAAGGTCCGCCGCGAGGGCAAGGACCAGAAGAAAAACTTCTCCCTCAAGCAGCAGGCGCCCTTCGCCAAGCCTCTCCCCTCGCTGGTTAAGCCTGCCATGGAGGGCGGCCAGGACAACCCCGAGTGGCTCATCAGTGAGGACTGGGCTCTGCTTCAGGTACTGGCTCCAGCAGCCCCCTTCCCGTCCACACCATTGTTACTGGAAATTAGGCATATTGCTGAAACACAAGCACTTCTGATGGACGACAGGAAATGTGTCCTAGTTGTACGCCTGTAGCAATCCTGTGTGTGTGTGTGTGCGTGTGTGTGTGTGTGTGTGTCTCCGCCAGGCTGTGAAGCAGCTGCTGGAGCTGCCTCTCAACCTGACAATCGTGTCCCCTGCCCACACGCCCAACTGGGACCTGGTGAGCGACGTGGTCAATTCCTGCAGCCGCATCTATCGCTCGCCCAAGCAGTGTCGCAACCGCTACGAGAACGTCATCATCCCCAGGGAGGAGGGCAAGGTAGTACAAAACACTGAAGCACACTCCCTGACCCAGAGTTGTTACTTCGTGCTTCCTCATGACTGTCTCCCGTTTCAGCTGGTGTACGAGGCCAACCCCAAGAAGAAAACCAAGAGCATTTACAAGGTTAGGCCTACGCGTCTCACTCATTCTTTTGTGTATTGTTGGGAGTTTTGTGTGTTGTTGGGAGTTCAGTTAGCTAGCGTGTGCTGTCTGTGGTGTATACTTGCACACTACAACCTTGTTTACACTCAGGCCACAGAGTAAGGAGTTAGGCTCCTGCCTTTTATGAGCCATCCTGGCTGGGACAAGCCTACTGTGAATTGTGATGTGCTGGTGTTGAAGCCCTCACCTGATGTGTGTTTTCTACCAGTCTAAGAACAGCCGGCCACTGCGCACCTGTCAGATCTACACGCAGGACGACAATGCCACTCACATCCAGCTCTACAACAGCCGCTTTGAACTCATGAAGATCATTGCAAGCAAGAGGAGCCCTCCCATCAAACCACTGTGAGCACTGGCTATGGTTAATTTCTGATGTGTTATGTATGCTGTTGCAACGGGCATCGAAATTTATAATAAACCAAACCCTGTGACAAAAAAAAAACACCCTTTCTCTAGAATCATTTATACCAAAGGCACAAAAGAATCTTATAATTACACACTTATATATTTACAGGCTTGGCATGAACCCCTTCCAGAAGAATCCCAAACACGCGTCCGTCCTTGCAGAAAGGTAATGCGATCCTCAGCATGTGGGCATCTAACATAACAAGAGAAACGACTTGAGACTAAAATTATCTCCTGTTTGTTTTCTACAGCGGGATCAGCTACGATAAGCCCCTCCCCCCCATTCAGGTGGCATCTCAGCGTGCCGAGAGAATAGCCAAGGAGAAGAAGGTGCGTGTCTGGCATGTGTGAACAGCTGCAAGCTAATTTTGGCCCAAGTGCAGACAGTGTTACAGTCGAGTGTATCCATGGTGGTATTTGTTTATTAGGCATGTGCTGTGTGTGTGTGTGTTTTTAGGCCATGGCGGAGCAGCAGAGAGCTCAGCAGCTGGCCCAGCAGCAGCAGGCGGGGGCTGCCCAGGCTGTAGCCGGCCAACCCCAGGCCCAGGCTGCCACTCCAGGGCAGATCCAGGCTCCAGTGGTCCCTCAGGCTGCTGCGGTGGCTGGAGCTACGACCATGCCTAGTGCAGCCGTCCTGGTGAGCATCCTATCAGCCACCAACACCCATATGAAGCTGTGCCTTTAAGATACTCAGGGAGGGTTCCTCACTCGTGTACATCTCCTTTGCTTCTCAGGCTGGCACCGTGAAGAACGCCGCTCTGGGCACGACCATCCAGGCGGGTAGGTTTTGAAACGGCACATTCATTTTCCGTTTGCTGTTTCAGTTGTTCATTCTGTGTTTTTGTCCCTCCCCAGCCACCGTAGGGGGAAACGTGATTGTGAACACGGCAGCTGGAGTACCTCCGGGTCCCTTCCAGGCCAAGCGCCTGGCATCCCCAGTCATACCGGGCACCTTGTCTGTGAGTGATTCTCTTTTACTCACACTCCAGAGAGGAGTGAACGATGACGTGTTGTTGTTAAGTACAGTAAACGTTGACCACGCTCTTTTCCTCCCTGCCCGTCCAGCCTGCCGGGGCGGCCGGGCCCCAGGTGGTCCACGCGCAGCAGAGGGCCGTTTCCGCCGCGCCGGCCCCCGCCGAGGTGGTTGCCATCGCTGCAGGTCAGGGTGTCCGAGCGGTCACCCCGGTCACTGCGTCCACGGTGGTGTCCCCCACGCTGAGTCCAGTTCCCTCCCAGACGCGCTCGCTGGTCACCCAGGTCACCCCAGGTACTGGAGTGTCACACATGAAGCCTCTAGTAAAAGCCTCCATTAGCACTACATGCAGTTTATGGGCTAGAAACCATTGAACGCCTATTGTCACTATAGATAGGATTTTATTGGTGGGTTAATGAATCCTTTGCATGCAATAGTGGAGTGAGCCCCATCTCCCCTCTCCTTCTCCAGCCCCAAGCATACAGTTGTCCCAGGGCAAGCCTCTGACCCCGGCCCACCTCCAGATGTTCCGACAACACCAGCTCCAGCAGCAGCGGGCTGCCTCGCCACAGATGAAGGCTGTCGGCAAAACCCAGGTACGCCCCTAAGACGAGTTCCTGCTGGAGTCTGTACCAGGGATCTAGAAAGGCTGGTAAACGCCTTGCACATCTTTCTCGAGGGTGCAGTAAGCACTCCCCTTCACGCTGTCACCTGGTGGTGAGGATGCAGCTTTGCAATACCAACCCTATGGATAAACATAGGCCAGCGTTAATTTTTATGAATATAAAGTCTTTAGTTAGGCCACCTGGTGTGCTCCAGGCCATCTCCAGGATGAGTAAGATTGATCCAGCTGTGACAATAGGGTGCCGACCTGTCTGTAACTGCTGTTTGAAATGCCAGGACCTGTTGAAGATGCAGAAGCCGAAGATGCAACAGCAGGTGGCGGCAGCAGCAGCCCAGGGCCAGCAGGCTGCAGCGGCCGCGCAGAGCATCCAGGTGCAGCCGGCCCAGGTGGCTCAGGCGGCCCAGGCCAACCCCCAGCTGACTGCAGCACCCAGGGCTGGTGGCGTGCTGACCGGCGCTGTGGCCAGCCTGCCCATAACCAGACTGGTGGGTCCCACCGTTGCACAGGAACCGTTGGTTGAAACCTTTTAGCCAGTCTTTCTTTCCTGCTGTTCCCTATGGATAAATATGTTTACTTTAGCTGGTGTACACAAACTGTATTGTATTATTTAAGAGAAGAACCAGCTTGACGATGGCTACCACAAATGAGCTCAGAGAAGAGGCCTGAACAAACTCTTTTTTTCCCCCTGAAGAGCTGAGCACTAAACATAACCAATACTGGTATGCGTTTCCAGACTTGTGTGCCTACCCAGGCCCAGCAACCGCAGACGGTGACCCTCACCAAGCCTCCTTTACCAGCGGTGGTCACATCTGCTGGTGTCACCACCCTGCCAGTCACTGTGGCGGGCATCAGTGTAGCCATAGCCCAGCCTAAAACAGGTGGGTGAAACGACCAATGTACCGCTTAAAGGGGAAGTTATTCATGGTTATACCTGCTAACACCCCATTCACACCAGGGAAGTGATCCTCCCGGTTTGTCTACGGGCTGTTTTGGTCACACCCAATGTTGACTTTCTTTAGTGTGATAAGTGCAAAGGAAATGTTTTAACCTTGACTCTGTTGTCTGGCGATACTGTATTTTAGTTGAGAATTTCTCTTTTTTATTTATTTTTTTATGAAACCCTCCATAATTGTATTCAGTTTTTAATGAAACCTCTGTAATGTAATAGCGTATGACACAAGATGTCTTGTAATGAATAGCCCTTTGAATGGGGCATAAAACCATATCCAATCCATTTACAGTGTGACCGGTTCACAAAGTAAGGGTTGGAATCCCTCATATTAAAAAATACTCATTTTTTTCCCTTATCTTTTGAGGTGTGTGACTGGAAGACGTTTGAGACTTGCTGCTTTGTGTCCTGATGAAGTTTGCCATGCTAACGTTGTGTCTCTGTCCCAGGGGGGCATGTGTTGACCCCGTCCTTCTCCCAGATGCAGGTCCAGCAGCTGCTCCAGATGAAGAAGCAAGGGTCTGTCCAGGCACCCCAGCAGAAAGCAGGGCAGACACAGCAACCAGTCCAACAGAAGGTAACTAGTACAGTACATTGCAGCAGTACTTTAGGTAGTGGCTGTAGTGCGCGGGTTCTCCACACTGCTGTTGACCTGTGAACGCCCCCTGTCTCAAGCAGCAACAACTGTTAAACGGTATTGGAATGTATGCAGTACTGTAATCGACAATGCGTGGACATTGAGTCTCCCAACTGGGACTCTGTAGAGTGTAGCAAGGAGTTCCTGGTGACCCTGCTTGTTTTGTTTGGGCCCTTTTTAAGATTGGCACCCAACAGGTGACGGTGCAGGCGGCCCAGCCCGCCCAGCAGCAGACGCAGCAGAAGATGGCCTTCGCCGCCGCCACCACCACCCAGCTCCAACAGGGCCAGTTCTTCACCTCCATTACCCAGACTCAGAAATCCGCAGGAGCCCAGCAGATTCAGGTTTGCCCCCCCCTCTTCTCCCTCCTGTCCCGTATCGCTGAATAAACGGTTGATCCTAACGACGAGTACCTCTGTTGAACTCACTCATCACGTGGCTAATCTCCCACAGATAGTGCAGCAGCAGCCCGCCAGCATTCAGCAGATAGTGTCTTCTCCCCAGCAGGTAAATGGTAGCCTAAGCAGTTTAGCAAAGAGCGTGTGTTGAACCTGACGCCATGTCCCAGCGAGGATAGAATCCAGTGACGCCGTATGTGGAGCATTGTGTTAGCCTAGCGTGCAGGCCATTCTCCTGATCTTATCATATTGAGCCTGTGCATGTTAGCCCATGTTAGCCCATGTGCGATCTAATGGAAGCATTCCACAATGCATCGGAATGGCGTCTCAGGAAGCCCTGTCTTGCGGTGCGCGTGTGTGTTCAGATCCAGCCCCAGACGGTGACGCTGACGCAGACTGCCACGCCGGCCCCGGCCAAGGTGCACATGATCCCTGCCGGCGCTGCGACGGCGGCCCAGGTGGTATGCGCCCAACAGAAGATCATCCAGCAGCAGGTGGTGACGACGGCCGCCTCGCCACAGATCCACACCCCTCCTCCCCACAGCCCCGCCCCGCACTCTGTGCCGCCCGCCTCCGCCGCAGAGTCCCCAGTCCAGCAGCCCGCCCAGGCCCAGCAGCCCGCCAAGGGCCAGGCTCGCCAGGGGGGTGCCATGAGGGCCAAGGCTCCCGCCAAGCCCAGTGGAGGAAGCGGCTAGGAACCGAACCTCTCGCTCCTCAGATTCAATTAAGGGAGCTCTTAAGGGTCTCCTCCCCTGGGTGCAGTGCAGATGTGGCGCTTTGCAAAGCTGTACGCCTTCAGCGTTACTCTGATCTCTGCTCTTTTTGAAGAACTGAGGAGTGTTCCTGCGAGATGTATTACAATATATAGTATCACTGGCATTTCCACACTTGTATTAGAGCTATAACGGCCCAGACATCATCATAAAATCGGGTGGATACAAGACATGCCTTTAAATTAAAAAAAAAAATAATAATGTTGTTATCCTACAGCTATCTGCTGTCTCTCTAGCTGTGGCCTGTGGGTAATGCTACCTTGGGAAAGTGACTGTCTATTAGAATAAGTGTATTCATACATAGTCCGTTTTATGACGTCTGTAATTTCCTCGTTGTTTATAGATATTGAATGGAAAATAATGCACGTTCCTTTAGTCATCATTTGTTTTTGTTTTTTGTTTTTTTTATTGTAACAAATACTCTGTAAACATGTACTTTAGCATTTTGTGTTCCCTCATAAATTTGTCTTTTTTTTATTGATGTTGAAGTAAAACAATGTAAATAGCAATGGAAAACATTTGTACTTGTAAAGTAGTTGTGTTTTCATTGAACTTTTTCAGCCTAATTGTAATAAAGTGTTTTTGTTTTTATACACAATTTAATCCTTTTTTTTCCTGTTTCATCTCATTAAATACTTTATGAGTAATATGTAGCCTCCTGAATAATTTGTATCTAATGCTCAGAACTACACGTGATGCACTGTTGTATTTTATATCAGTGTTAAAATTCTTGCTGTCCTATTGGAGGAATACTGTATTCTGGACCATCTTGTCTCTTGAACGTCACTGAGGAAATGCTCTTCCCCCCAGCAGAGTAGTTCTGAGTGTTGTGCACTAAATATTGTCATCTCCATGTTCCTACAAGGTAGTCTTGAGTGTGCATTTGACAATTTTCAAGGATAGAATACTTTGGAAAGAAATCCTTATTTGTATGACCTTAAACATTCATTGGGTCAAACTGACCCTATGAAAGGCCGAGGAGTCAAGAATGATCCCAGGGAGTCTTCCTCTACTCAGCATTGTTGTGACAGGCTCATATAAACTCAGAACTACTGGCACACAATGTAAATGTGTACTCTTGATTGGGGAACTCTATTGCTAGAATGGTTCTACATTTTGGCCACGTGGGGGCACTGTGTTATAACTAAGAACCCAGGATATTCCAGCTCATTGACAATTTCCATAGTCTTCTCCATACATGCCCTACATTTCTGCTCTCTTTTTGTAATCCGTGGTCAGTCCACAATCACCACTAAACGGGTGAGACAAGGTAGGCGAGGTGGAAGAGGGGACAGAAACGTGAACAGATGGGTTCTCTGGTGCTGCACAGCACACAAACAACCTCAGATTGCCTTTTTGTGTTTTTTTTTTTTTACCTGAACATTTGCGCCACTGCACCTCATGAGAAAGACAATCAGTTATACAATTGATTGAGGATTTTTATGACGAAATAAAAAATCTCACCGAACAGCATCCAAGAAGTCCCCTCAGATCCCTAATGGGCCTGTGCATTTATAAGTCTCGGGAATGGGGACTGGTTTCAGACCTCAGAACACTGAGCTGTCATCGTGTGGTCAAGGGTCAGGAGATGAATCGGAGAACTTTGCATTTATTCATAATGAACTGTTCCTCCTTATTGCATCGCCCGTATTTTATTTGAATGTTATTTTGGATCGTTATTATGCTGAATGGGCACCTTAACAGCACCTTACGCTTTTTTGTTTATCCTTTCCTTGTTGCTCCAGGAACCCATGAAAACGAGAGGCTTACAGCTGGAGTTGCGGTAGGCTCTACGTTAGAGACCCTTGTGGTAGTAGGTCTACTTTTTATTTGTGTTTTGATGTCTTTATTTCTATTGACAAAGTCATTGGACTACAGAATACAGAGCTGCCGAGCCTGTCAGGAGGGTCCTTAAAACTTCTGAACAGCGTCAACTGTGCCAGCAAAGGATTTGGGCTGCACCCTGACTGTTGTGTACTTTGCTTTATTTGCAGTGTCGCGAACAAGCGGCCCTGTGCGTGTGAGCAAAGGGGGAGAAGATGTACGAATGACAGTATTTGAATTCCAATAGGATCGGAATGATTGCGATTGCATTGTTAGTTGCCGACCTGACAACTGTGAGGGGATCAAACGCGTCGAGGGCTTTGTTGTTGCCTAAGATACAAGCGGAGTTGCACCATCAGAGCCAGGCCCTGCGAGTAAGACTTTAAAGAAGAGCGTCCATGTACGAAGAGGAGCCCTGGCTGTGAGTCATGTCTTGGAACCGCCGATAATAGAGGCCAAATCCTCTGTCTGTCATTCTGTTCACGCACACTAATGTTCTGGCTGCAGGCATTCTCCCTGCTAATGGCACACCTCCAGTGATGCTTAATATCACCGCGCCTATTGCAAATGGGAAGCAGGCCTTCATCCAGACTGAAAGGTTGTCATAGCAACACTCTGCAACCCCTTTTGAGCACATCACAGGGCTGATGGAACAATGGCTTATGTAGCACACACACAGGCGATGCACCATTTCAGAAATTGCCCAGCAATACAATACAGCTCATTGTACTCCTAAACATAATTTAACATTGTACATACAATACATACTGTACAGCAAACATTACAGCGGACTACAGCGACACATTAAGACGTTTGGTGTCCGCTGCATAAGATTTGATACCAATACAGAGCAGGGTCCTCTCTATGTTGTCTCATCATGGGGTAAGAGGGCCTTAGCGTTCTTTATACATCCTCATGTGCCTGTTGAGCCTTGTGTGGGCACAGTGCAGAGCTCGTCTGTTATGCTGAATGATGGTGGTAATGGCTCCACACACGACATGGGCGAAGAACGCATGGTCAGAGGTGTCATCTCAAACTGTGGGTTGGAACCCCCCGAGGGGTCGTGTGATGATTTCCAATATTTTGCAATAAAATATTTCAAAGAATCAATACAATTCATACATTCTGTTGCCTTCTACTGTATGTTCTTATAATGTTACTAAACGCGGTTCAATGCTTTTTGTCTTTTTGACAACCACTGATCTAGCACTTTCAAAATGTACCACTGAGATGTACAGGGGTCCTCCCTCTCTCTCTCTCTCACCTCCCTCTCTCTCTCTCTCCCTCTCTCTCTCCCTCTCTCTCTCTCTCTCTCTCTCTCCCTCTCTCTCTCTCTCTTCACACGTTCTACCTTTCTGCTTCT
>JAOEHI010051761.1:2500-17999 GCA_025447815.1 Percopsis transmontana | reverse complement strand
GCTCTCTCTCTCCCTCTCTCTCGCTCTCTCACCCTCTCTCTCTCTCTCTCTCTCTCTCTCTCTCTCTCTCTGACTCACATGTATTAAACAGGGATTGGGTTTAAAAAAACTAAAAACGGAAGCAGAACCGGGGGTTGGTTCTAAAACAGAAAGGAACCCAGCCGGGGTGCTGGCGCTAGGCGGGCGGTGAGGATGGCGCCGGTTGGCGCCGGCTTCCGCAGGCTTTCATAAAGGACGGCGTGTATGGTTCTGGCAGGAGAGAGGAGTGCAGGGCCCAGCCTCCACATGCCAACAAGCCTGGCTCCAACCTGACGGCCTGGTGGCCCAATCTAATAAGCGGTCATACGATATGCGATTCGGATCCCCCCCCCCCGTTATGTGAAAGACGAGACACGCCCCTCCCTCCCAATCTCTTTCTATCGCGGTGACTCTGCACTCTGAGTGCGCGGTATTGAAAGGACAGGCAGGGTAATGCTGTCATCCAATACTGTACAATACATCCAATCTGCTCCGCTCGCACTACACAGACATCTTTGTCTCACCAGGCTCTGGGCTGAGCAGGTCTGCTCGGCGGACGTCACTGTGTAAACAAAGGTGTATTTACAATGGACAGACTCTGGCTCAGATGCTCAGGGTCCTCCCCCCTCCCCCCTCCCCGCGCCAAGCAGGAGAGACAAAGCCAGCGGTGTACACAGGAGACAAAAAGAAGGGAAGGGAAATTATGAGCTTATTGCACTTTCAATCTATTGCAGGGGCTCAGCTAATGAAACCAACCCAGTGGGGAGACAAATCCTTGCTCAGCTGTCCTTTATCTTCCGCTCTCAGTCCTCCTTGATCATGCAAGGTGCTTTCAGGTGCAACGGTAAATTATAATTGGCCAACTTTCCCCGTCTTGCTAGATTCTGCCCTGGTGGTCACACGGGCCGTTGCGGGCGTGGTTCGTTTCGAAAACAACAATGGCGGCTCCTAAAGAGGGTCAACATAGATGCTGCCACAGCATAGTTGTATCTGAACGGCCCGCGACAATAATAGGTGATAGACAGATTGTTCATCCAATCACCTGCCAATTGCCTGCCTTTTGAAAACAGTTTCAACGGAAGCCTTCCCAGATGGTTCTGTGTAACAAACCAGATGGTTCTCGTCATTACTGCTGGCAATTAAAACCAACTACGGCTGCGTTACACGTAACTTATTTTTTGAAGCATTCGGCGTCTGTTTTACATTATAATCCTATGGAGGAAACCGTGTTTTCTAAAAAGGGCGTCTTTTTCAGTAGAAAATAATGTAACTTCTCAGAAAACGCCCTACGTCAACCGCATTTTTGACGGCTGACCAATCACAAACGGAGTAGTGAGACGTGTCGTTTCCCATAACCATACAAAAACGGAGACGGTAGAAAAAACGCGCCCTCGCCAGCGTTTGTCAGTTATGTGTGAACGCAGCCTAATGCAGTGAAAATGAAACCCCCTGTTTTGACCCTGCTTACAAACAGGACATCAGATTAGATTAGGTGGTTCCTGCTAAAATGTACACGCCACCGGGGCGTATCCTAGTGCTTTCCCTACCACCTGAGTAGGGACACAGTCATCCGGTGGTCCATCCAAATCTTCAGCCCTTCACGGTTTTCCAACACAACTGCCAGCTCTTCTTGCCACTCCCACGGCTCGTGTTGTCGCTGAGGCGTGGGTTCATGATCCTGCGTCAGTGGCGCTTCCCTGCGAGCGCGCGTGTATGAAATTGAATCGGTGATCCGTTCGGGGGTTGCTGAGCGACGGGCCACGCTTTGATGCCACACGTGACGGTGATGGTGTCTTCTCGGCGGCAGGGAAGGCTCGGGATGAATCTCATAGAGCCCCGGGCAGCTCGACGAGAGTGTCTCCAATCGTACGGCATGCGACCATGAAAAGACGGGAGGGGTTTTTCCGCCCACGTGTGTGTACGTTTTATGGGCTGTTAACAAGTGTTGCTTTGAGTCTCGTAAATCAAACAGTCCTGCACACACACGCACATAATTCACATTATGCTTGACTAGCGGCACTCCACCCGGTCTCAAACCGGGTTTCAACGGTGCGTGGTGTGGCCCCGGTTTAAAGGACAACAAAAACGAAGGCGTGGTTCTGGTCCCGTTTGAGCGGTTGTCAAATGTCAAGCGGGTCACCGTTAATCCCTCCGGGGGGTGGCCTTTGACGTGCCTGCCATCTTAGGTTTGCCCTGATCGTTTGTCACCTCCGCTGTCACTGTGTCTTCCCCTGCCTCTTCCTTACCATGGGGACAGAGGTCAAGGTCAAAGTTCACGCGGTGACGTCTGTACAATAAGCCTGCTGACACCGTCCACACCTCGTGCAGTCACGAGCCGTGTTCCACGACCCGTCTGCAGCAGCTCTGGAACTGTGGCATTACGGGATTCCAAAACAGGGGCACTTGTGCAGAAGGTAATCCCGTAGGCTTTGGCGTGGCCCGGGTGGACCCCAGAGTTGTGGCACATCAGAGGCTCGCTTTACGCGTCTGTCGAGCGGTGCTGGGCCAAACTAGACGGGGGGAAACTTTGCTCTCACTTCAGAGCTGTCATCCATCCATCTGTGTAATTGAGCGCATCAACTCCTGAGCTCTTCAAAGACCAACACTTAGTACCCCCGTATCCCCCTTCAAGTGTTAAACGAACTCCCCGCTGAGTCTAGCTTGCCCGCATGTCATTTGGTTTTCAACTAGAAAAAGACACTCTCTTATCTGTCGCCTTCTCCTCCCCCCACACCCCCGACACCCCCTTGCCTATCCCTTTGTCTGTCCTGTTCCACGATCGCGGAATAAAGAGCGGTGGCATTTTAAAAGGTCTGCACGTGAAGGGGGGCTGACATTCACAGCGCCCGCACCTTAAGGTTAACTCAGTGCGAAAGGCGATCCCAGCGCAGGCTTTTAAACGCATCAATCATGTCATGGCGAAGGATCACATATCAACTGACTAGCTGACTAGCGCTTTATGATGCGCAGGTAAACAATACGTCTGGCACTCGGCTCAGAGCTCGTCTCGCGCCTCTGACATGGAGCTCTCAGGCATCTGTTACCTGCATCAATACCTCAGTAGTGTCGGGGCATTGTGTTGTCATAAACTGCCTGTGCTGTATTTGCGACAAAGAAAGCAATTATGATAAGTCATAGTTGCTGCCTTAGGGTAAATCTAGACAAAAAAATAGTTGCCGCAGTTTCTTTAGAGCTAAGTGGCCATTGAGTGCCTGTTTCTTTGAAATGCCTTCGGCTGACTTGGCCAGGTTTTTCAAGTGGGTGCACATAACAGACATTAACCAAGGCTTTAGAGAGGCTTTCCTGGGAAACAAAATCATTAAGCAATTGACTTTTGAGCTGGTATCGGGGATAATTCCGGGCTCTGTTTAGTTAACTTGGTAGAGAGGCCTTTCCCTGCAGAATAAAACAAACCAGAACATGAAGCACACAGCATCGAATTCTGGTTTTACTCCACATGCCATTACGTAGGTATTATTAAAGCTAATATGCTAATGAAATGTCTATATGGTTTCAGTAGGAGGAGGAACAATAGAGAAGCTTCATCCTGTAGCACCTGAAAACTGTCTAATCATGACTGAAAGGAATGAATCGTTTAATAATTGACGAGCACCAGCGCTCTATTGTTTTACGAGTCTGTATGCTCTTTGTTTTTCAGCTGGCTGTTCAGCACCTTGTACAGTGACAGCTTTGCTTCCCATAAACACGTCACAACACGCTGCCCACACGGACCACAAAGGGTTACGTAAAGGTTCAACTCGCACTTTAAATGGGAGCCGACACACAAAAGCCCTGGCTGAGCTTCTCGGTGTGAAGAGGATTTTTCTTTTTTCTTCAAGTTCAAACATGATTTTTTCTTTTTCTTCCCCCCCCCCCCTTCTCTTGCTCTCTCTCTCAATTATTTCTCCATCTCTCTCTCTCTCTCTCTCCATTATTTGACAGCCTGCCTCTATTTTTGTCGTCCGGTTGCTGTGAGCCTGCCTAGCTCGCTGTGCTCAGGGGAACCGGAGCCGCACCATTTGAATATTACGCACATAAATAATAGATATATTTTAAAATGCAAATTCTAATAGGAACTTTGGGGGGGGGGGTGACTCAATCACGGGGCGTTTGCGGTTTGACCTTAACACGGGCTAACAAATGACTGGGCGCTCGCTGTTTCTCATTAGGAGACCTGCGCGTCGCTGCAAACACAGAGCAGTCCTCATAAGCAAAACCCCGACCTGCCGGGATCGCCATCACCCCGCCGCTCTCTGCTTTCTGCATAGGTTAATAGTCCCGGAGCCTCCCTGGGTTGGGGGGAAATTGTTTGCTAGGATGCGTCACTGGAGGTTGATAATTATACGTAATGCGATTCATAGGATTCATTAATTACCAGTGGAAGAAAATGTAGCTTTTAATAGGGAAGGCCAGCAGCGTTGCGATTGCTTTTACTGTGTTCGTAGACATTCCCCATTTCCTCTCCAAACCACCACCGTGATTCATGGGCTAATTATTGAGAAATTAGTGGAGGTGATTATGAAAAGCAGCAGGCAGGAGGAGGAGAGGCACCTGCTGTCCGCATGCTGTTAGTGGCATGAAGCTCAGCGTTACGCCCAGCAGTTGAGCGGGGATGTTGCTAGCATTGCGTTAGTGGGTTGCACTGTGACTGACAACCTTAAGAGCGCGGTGTGTACCGGGCCGGCAAGGCGTCATGGTAACCGTTTGTGTCCGCGTGCCGGCCATGCATCATGAAGTGGACTATGCGTAATGGAATATAAGTTTAACTTAAAAATAACGGTAACCCAATATAAGGTGACATCGTTCATCCCCGACCTGTTTAGCGTCACTGTGAAATGTTTTATTTCAAAAGCTGAGGAGCCCAGAAGAAGTGAACAAAACTCGCCTCACTCTAATGGCTTATTATCATAATAGCAACTTTATGGAATGTGGTAATTGCTTTCTAATTGCTCCGTATTGAAATTGTGCATATATTTATTGTTTACGCACCAGGATGATTAAGTCACAACATTAGCTCACAGGTGCCCCCACCAAGTTCACAGGTCCTCATTCTCAGAAACACCTTGTGAAATGTCAACAGCTGATTGTGGGACTGTATGTTTTATTGCGGAGGGGCTATTAAGCTTGTGTTAGTCAGTACATGCGTGTTTTTGCCTTGATCTCTGCCCCTACCAGACTACTCTAGCATAGCAGCCTCGTCTTTGTCTTGTGCGGTTCAGTTCAAACCCACGATTCAGTGCTGTCCCCCCCGACAACCATGCCGGGAACTGGAGGTCACTCACAGAGGGAGAGACTTCTTTCAGGGTGGTTGTGTGTGTGGAGGGGGGGGGGGTTGGTAGATGAGGAGGGAGAATAAAAGTGAGGTGAACGTCGTAAAGAGCCGAGGCAGTTAAAAAAGAGGAAAAGGTGCGCCGCGTCGCTGCCTGCTTGGTGCCTACCGTGTTTGAGTCATATCAGTCCGCCTCAATGAACAGAAAAAAAACAACTGTGTTCTTGTTGGGTTGCCTTGCATTTGCTGTTCTCCAAATACAATCTTATTTAAACGGTTGCTTTGTGGGATTTTGGAGTGTGTCGCGGTTCACGTCGAGGCAGGACATAAAGAGAACACTGTCAAGGTGAGATGCAAATTGGAACCGTTTCATCACGAGGCATTATGGGTAGTGCGTGCATCTGGGCAGCAATAAATATTGTCAAACGCTACTGGAGGACAATCAGTATTCAGTTCTCGTGTGCGTTGTTATTTTTAGTACCTAGATTTATTACGGCTTTGTTTCCCCCCCACCCCCCACCCTTGCGTTTAAATGTTAATGCAGTGTTTTTTCAAACTTTTTGACTCGGGAACCTCAAAATGAAGTAGTTCATAGCTTGTCTTGGCCTACACAAACCACTTTTTTGCTACATAAATGTAAGGCTGGCCAAGATAATATAAAAAATAATTTAAAAAAAGTATTATAGAAGGTTTGGCGGTGAATTAACAATCATAATCTAATCTAATCTTTCTTTATTGTAATTATGGGAACATTTCCTGACCTTAGTTTAGTTTCAGTTAAGAATGTTCTTTGACAAGTTTTGAGTCGGTAATTGAAATGCAAACGTCGTGCAAGGACACAATTCTGAATGGTTCCATCACAGTACTGCCAGAAAGAGACGTTTAGTTTTTAATAACATTTTATCCAAAGACGGTGGCCTTTATTGACATGCATTCATTTCGGCTCCAGGTTAATATCACAATAGCACAAATCTTCCATTGTCTTTAATTGCATAAGCCATGTGAGGCATGCAGAGAAGGGCAAATAGAGTATTGTGCTGTATTTGTGCTGTATTGCTGGTACGGTTTATTGGCTGGCAGTTACCGGTGACAAGTTGTTAAAGTCGTTTCTAATCACAGATGCTAACAAAAACAAAAACTAGTTCATGTAGAACTCAAATATAAGCCTAGTTATGTGAAACCCTGCTTTACCTTTACTGAAAATTAGCAGAATAAACATTCCATGTAAACCGCAGGAGTGTTTTTATTTTTTAAATGGTTTAAATTATTTTTGAATAATTAAATTGAGTTTGAGTGTCTTCCCATGAAAAATAATGACATAAAAAATATGAAAATGTACAATTGGGATGAATCAATTCATCTATCTAAATATTGAAACTAAGCAAAGTTGCTTTAACTGTGTCTTTATTTTTTTCTTTTCATCTTCTTTCTAATACGAATATAATAAAATAAAACAAAACCACATTATAGGATAGCATTTAATTGTATTGTAATTTATTCATGACATGACTCAAACTTTATTGTGAATTGAATGCATGATTGCCAAAAGGAAACGCAAAGGGATGGAGGTGGAAGGAGTATTATAACACACAGTCACATATCGGTGATAATTATATGGCGGATGAGCGTTGCAGGTTCCTAAATGTAGCTGAAGTGCTAATGAGTAAACATATACTACCTCAGGTAAAATTAGGCTGTTGGCAATCTATGTTTTAATTTGGTTATTGCATGTGGCAATGAATGGATGAATTAACACCACCACCATGTGCTAGTAATCATATCATATCCAATTGTATTTATTTATTTAAATGCAAGTGCCCTCTGTATAAGATCTGGGTCAGCGTATCGCATTTAGGTAATGCTCTACAGTATTTATATATTTTTCGCTAAAGGCAACTAGTTTGAATTTAATGTAGTCAGATTAAAAAAAGCAGAAGCATACATGAATATGTATCGTTTGGAAACACAAAGGAATAAGGACGGAGTCATAAGAAGTTGTTTCAATTCAAACCCTTTATATTTGTATTGAGTGAGGTAAAGGACGTGACCTGAAATCTCTGGGTGCGTGACCCGCATATTTCCCTGCTAAATGAGACTTGTTAAATTATGTGCCAGAGGGGGGAAAATTGGTCTTTTTCAAGCGGCACACACTGTTCCGATCATCGCAGATAACCGAGCTGTAAGGCCAGGGACCTAATTTAAGGACTATTTACCATGCACCGGGCTTTTCAGTGGAGATACAGACGGCTGCAGTAATGGGAGAAAAAGGGCAGGAAAAACATAGGATAGATTTAAGATGGTGTGCAGCCCACAAACAAAATCATTATTTATGTTCTCAGGTTTTGCGTACAGTAGATGCTGTTAATTAATAATTCATCTGTCTTGGCGTTGGAGCCTCGGCAGGCGGGTTTTGTCGGCCCCAGAGTACGCTGAACTGAAAATAGATCAGTGTTGTAAAAGAGTCACACTTTTGCCAGCAAGTGAATATGGGTGTGTTATTGTTAATGCCAGGGCATATCCTCTGGATGTGTGGTACTGTTGCCCCTGACCGATCACACTAGAACACGGTGTTTAATCGGCGCCATAACTAGCAATAAAAGGAGATTTGTCCCCGAGACACTCTCTAAGAGAGTGATGTCATTTCTCATCCCGCTCGAGGTCAGCCAAACGACAGTAGCGTAGGTGGTGCATCTCTCTCTCAACTTTGACTCTCTTTCTTTTGGCTGTGTCACGCTACTCTCCTCTTATCCCTCCCTTTGTATTAGCGCATCGCTCTCTCCGTGTGTCTCTGTGACGGCAGCACAGCTTGTTAATCGTCCCCTCTGTCCTTCTAATATCTCAACCTTTTAAATTCTTCTTTGGCCACGATCAAACCTCACCAGCAGGCCACCGAGACGCAGCATAGAAGTATAGAAGTAAGTAAGTGGACGGGGCAGTCAACAGGAGCTCTTATGTAGCTGCCAGGGGGTTATTTCTCCTCATCGTACCTCAACACACTGTACGTCCTCTTACTTGGCATGTCACATACACACCACACATACAGTACATTACATATTTTGCAGCAGTCCAAGTTAGATTCGCCACCACTGTGTATGCACCACTGTGTATGATTCAAAGTGAACCACACCACTAACCAAGGTGGGAAGCAGATTTCTTATTATCTCTGATAAAATGATGAGTGCCAAAATGTTGATTACCGATTTGATATATTTAGTGGCAAATTTTCAGTAATTTGTAGAATAAAATTAAAGATTGTAGATTAAACTCTTTAAACCCTTCAGCTGGAGAAAGTGCTGTAATAATGGCTGCCCCCCCCCTCCTCTGGTTGAAGTAATACAATAAAATAAAATCCCGACCAATTACCACATCCTCATGGCTATATTATCAAGTCCTGCACACAAACTCAACCATGCAATGAAACATGAAATAGTAATGGAGGTTATTTCCAGTATAAAAATGATATAGTCTGAACTGTTGGCGCACGTGACCTTTGACCTTCCAAAACACCTCCCGCGGAGGATACGGCATGCTTGGCTTACAATAGTCTGCGTACCGGCCAGGGGTAAACCCGCTTCCTTTTGGTTTCCATACTCAAATATACGGCCTCATTTCTTTGTCTTAACGACCTCATTTAAACAAGCCTAATGACTGCTACTAATGTCTGCTTAGCCAGGAGAGATTGTGGCTGTTCTCCCAAGCAGTGTCCTCTGCATGTGCATTGTGTATCTCCATTATGAGGCCTGGCCCCCATGGAAAACACAACCTATTTGCTGGGCTCTTTCAAAGCTGTAAATTAATATTATTAGAATGCCCTTGGTCCTTTGTTGGTTCGACGGGGTTACCCTTTCTAGGGCGTTCAAAGCTGTTGGTTTATAAGGTACTGTGTGTTGTCGTGTGTCAGAATACAAACAAAAGCCTCGTTTCTTTGCTGTGCGTTTTCTTTCTCGGCCACGAGCTAGAAAGTAATTGCCACTCCGTTCACTCCGTTAATCATTGTGGAATATTGGTCCCAACCCCCCCAGTCTAATTTTTGAGCGCAGAATTGAGTGTTGGAAAGGTCAGCGGCATGCTATTGCCAACATATTATTTGAAATGAGCTCTTCATAATTCACGGGCACCGTATAGGCTCAAGCAACAGTTGTGTCCACCCCCCCCCCATCCCTCTGTGTCATCCCACGGCACGCCTTGTAAGGTCACTGGAGCTCATGCACGCGTTTCCATTACAGATGAAAACCTCTTGGCCCCAGATCAATTTGAATAGGAGCCTTTGCTTGGCGTCAGCGCCGATCAATACTGCACGTGGACACTGGGTTCCTGATGGGGTCATTACTGCCATAGGGGGCGCCGTTACAGAAAGCTCGTCTGTCAACGCCACGGAGGGGTGTGTGCGTGCGCGCGCGCACCCAAAATATGTGACGGGGAATCAATAGCCTCAAACCTGACAGCTCAATAAACTTTGGGAGCGAAGACACCTCCTCTGCCTCCCAACATAACCACATCACACTCTGACAAGGGACTTAACAGCTCAACCCTGCCGACCATTTCAGATTACATGCCGCTGTCAACAAGAATACAGGGTACCAGGTTGTGTACGGCTCTCGCTGCCGGCTATACGTCTTTTAGCGGAGTAGCCTGGGTCGGCCTCCTAATCGAGTTGTCATGTCCCCTATTCAAATTGCAACTGTCTCCTGAACGCGCTTTCTGAGGAAGCGATTTGCGATTAGCCTCACCAGTCACCATCCAAACAAACGACATGATTTAGATTTTATAGAATTGGCTGTTGGGGGGCAGGCGGGGGGGTGTTTACATTCACTGGGACTCAATAGGCACATTCATTTGGCTCCGTAAACAAACGATTCACTTGCAAAGCATGTTTTCAAAACCACAAACTGCAGGGATGAAATTAACATTAAATTCATCTGGAGCCTTTTTAACGCAGGTAGGACATTTATAATTGGATCTGTTCTGGGATGTGCTGTTATTGTTTTTTTGCTCTGCAGTGTTCAGTCTTCTGAACGGGGTTAGGCCCTGCCAAATCAGAACGCCAAATCAGAAAGCCTTGACGGACAGGTCACTGATTGTTTTTGAAATCACTACTCGAAATCTAGACACAAAGCTTCTTTCTAATAATTAGATCTAAAAATATGGACTGTCATAAAACATCTTGGGCCCTAGTTCCCCGGTCGAAGTGGAGGAGCCCAGCGCAAGTCGATCTAAGGTGTGGCCTTGGATCGCAAAAGTGGCGTGCAGGATTTTAGATGGGTATGTGCTTAGTGTGCCTTCACCTAGAGCCCGGAAAATACCACCCAACGCCTTCGTCTGCCCAGACGTGGTCTGCCCAGGGGCAGACGCTAGCGCAGACTAGCACTGTGCCACCTGATTTTGACTGCCCAGGCGAGAAAAAACCACCTTGTGCCCAATAAAATTGTCATTACATCTGCATTAGCTCCACCGTCTGGGATCTAGCCCCTTATATACTCTGTATGTATATATATATATATATATACATATTTATTTTTATATACATATTTATTTTTTATGATCGATATCAATACAAACAAATTTCATTCAGTCTGACAGTAGTATTTTATTATTGTATTATTCTTGTCTGAGGAACTATTGTATTTTGCACAGGCAACAAAATATGAAACATGAAAGACATTTTTTCCAACACAATAAGGTGCCCTGTTCCTTCAGGTTGCGGCATTCAGGCGAGCACAGTCTGGAAAGTACCGTTTTCAACTGACACTTCTGTATTACTTTTCTGGAAAGCCAGCCTCATTATGTCAATGAAAGATTCAAGACACTGGCCACTTTTCGCATTATGTCTTCATCTGTGTCACTTGAAATGTGAAACCTAAATGCACTATAATGGTTTTACTTTAATAATGAACAATAAAATATGAAGTCGTGTACTTTTCATCACGAGTCAGATTAACTCGCTGAAACAGACAATATGACAGACGTTGATAATAGAAATATATATTTTTTGATAAACCGTTTTCCAGGGCTGTGCCTAGCACGCATGTTAAGCTAGTTTTGAACATGCATGGTGCTGCCAATCCAAACAACTCCAGGTACAATTGAATATCAACAAAAAAAATAAGGAAAGCAAAATACACACATTCTCTATCCTTTTTTCTGACTCGTCATCTGAAACTTTCCACACAGGACGCGGGGCTGGAAATGAGCTTTGCCATCTGGATGCGCCAGCATTAGCATTTAAAGAAGCGTCGCTGTTCAAGAGGAGCGCATTCACAGGCAGATGAAAGGCCCCCACTCAGAACAGTGGGAGAAACCTTAGCCCTTAAAAACCCTCCTGTGCCCCAACCCAAGGTCTGTTTATCCACCGGCCGCGGAGTGCTGTACGGTACATGGCTATTTCTCGGCTTCTCCTAATGATCCCAGCGTGTCTCTTCAGTGCACAGCTCATCGCTGGCGTGGCGCTGTGCACTGACTCCCCTCTGTGCCCGCAGGACTGTGGCGCTGGCAAATACTGAAGTGTGTGTCCCACTGTGCCCACTTCTGTCCGTGTCCATATAGACGGACGAGGACAGAGGGAAGGAATGGAGTTATTATTCTCTTCTATACACAGACTTACTCATTTAAGATCTGTGGTTCGGCCGTGTGGCCTGAGCACGCCGTATTCTCTGAAGCCAGCCTCTTGTAGTTCTTCTTGAACAAAAACGGCATCGCTTTTTTCGGCTCGAGCACTCAGTCAAAGTCAACAAAATGAGGCTCTGTGGAATAGCCGCTTCTATTTAGCTGTTCTGGCTATTCATTAAACAGGTATCCTATTTATGTACAGCGGGGATGAAAAGTGTAAGTCCACTATCAAGATTGGTATCATTTTGAAACTGATCTCTAAATATTTTGTTTCCACATTCATTACTTCAATTTTCCTCAAAAATAAAGTAAAATACTGTAGGTGCAAACACAATGTTCTCACTAGGGTCTCAACCTGTGATTATTTTCTGTAGGTTTTTTCTTCAATTAATCTATATGATTACTAGACTGTCAAATGGAAGTACAGTAAGGTTATTAAGGCACAAACTCTGAAATAGACTCTATATATGAATATTAATAAATTGTCTCCACTTGTGATTAGACATCAAGTGAGTAAAGATGTGTTAGATTCTGATGAATGATGAAACTTATAGTGGTTCAGAAGGAAAGACATGAGCAGGGCATGAGAATGGCTCCCACAGTAGGAGATATATGGAGGGAAAGGGAGCGAGAGAAGGGATGAAAAAAGGGAGAACAGGATGAAAAGGTAGTGGGCTCGGACTTTTGGACCGTGCTCTATGACGTTTAGATTTAGTTTTGTTTATCCACTTTATGAAAATGTGTCTGTGCCTAGAGTGTGAGAAGGTATATGAGTTTGTTCAGTGTGTAGAACACAGTGTTGGGACTCTTGACCTTTTAATGTCCTTGCAGTCTATATTTTCGGGTCTCTCTCTGCGGAAGGCTGCATATCTCGCTTGCAGGGGGTTGAAGAAATCACCAAATAGTTTTTCCCCTGTATGACTGTGTGGCAAAGGGATAGCATTGTAGCTCAGCAAAAACTTTAGATTCATTTTTAGTTTGAGAAATTTTAAAAAAACAAACAGTTTTTGTCATTGTAATTGTAAAAAACTAGCACATTTTTTTGTTTAATTGCGTTTTGCGCAATGTTTATTTTTAGCTCAGATTTGTCATCTGCCATTCAGTCCCAACTACTTGAAATTCATTAGCTTGATTGAACATTCTTATACAGTCTATATTCTGTATTGTGAGTGTTTCTGTTGCTTTTGCCCTCTTTTCACTGATGTGGAAATTAGACAACCGTGTTTGAAATTTCCTGTAAAACAAATCAGATTTCATAGTGTGTGTCATCTTGTAAAGATTTTACACTCCTTTCCCTTGAGTTATTATTTGTACAATTATTGAAATTAGTTCACTTGTCTCCAGCGGTGCCGAAGCTAAATTCTAATTTGAGGTGTTATTTATTTCTCTGGTAGCTGTTGTCACTAGCTCTCTGTGTCACTGGCTAAACAGTCTAGAATCCAAGAGCTTTCTCTTCCTCTTTCATGCTTGTGAAGTAGTTCGTAGATACTGTTTTGCTGCCTGTGCAGAATACAACAGTTCCTCGGATAAGAATAACGCAATAATAATCCTGCCGTCAGACGGAACGCAATTCAATTGTATTGATTTGGACTATGAAAATATAGCATTGTGTATATTTCCCGAGAATCAATATTCTCGGATGAGATTATCACAGCTAGTGCGAGGTCACGAAGCGAACTGGTGGAGACGAGGTCTCTTTCACCGGGGGGAAACCACAGCGGGCTGGATCCAGTCAATGAGAATGATAAAGCTAATGCATAGAAGCTGGAGGTATATTAGGGTCGGTTGGGAGACGCGGCGGTTCGGTTGGAGGTTAGTACCCTACGGATGCCTGCCAGATGGAGCAGACAGAGTCCCTCCACAGCGGATGTTCAACACTTTCCCCGTCATTTCCCCCCCCCCACCGGCATTTGCCGTATGAAGGGAGCGGGTCCCGGGTGATGTGTGATGGATGTGCAGGCTGTGCTGCTATGATGCCAGTCTAAAATGGCAGCCTGTAGGGAATACGCTGGTCTGTGCTGACACAACCTCGGGGCATTGTGCTTTCCGTACCGGTGCATTTTGACCCTGATGGCCAAACCCTTCATATAAACGCCATTGATTGAGGCGTACTTAATCAATGCACTCCCTAATTGCATCAATTCTAAAATGAATTTTAAATTTGCCCCCTATTGCAGGGTTGCCAACGACGATATAGTCCGCTTTTATACTGAACTATTAATATGAATTTAATGTATTCTTTATCCTTTAGCAGCCATTTGCCAGTTAATACTTATTCAATACACGGCCCCCTGTTCTCACACACACACACACACACACACACACGGCTCCCAGTAGCTGCTGCTGTGACGGGCAGCGGACACCCCGTTGCCTGAGCAACAAGCCCCACGTCAGGCGAGGTCGGGCCCGGAGGAGGGCGATACGGCCCCCTCCGCCCCCCGTCCACGGGGACGTGTTAGCACGACCATGGACAGTTTTCTTGAAGCTCCTGTGTCTTGTGGTGAGACCCCCCCCCCCCCCCCCCCCCTGGGGGGGCCACCCCCCCCCCCCCCCCCCCCCGCGGCACACAAACAGCCACATGAGTGCATGCACACGAGGTCAGCCGAGTCCCTTTCTTTTCCCTGGCTGTCTGAGATGGGGGCTTGAAGAATGCCACACGACCCTTCAGGTGACAAATCCCAAAGCTTGTGGGAACCCCGTGACATCAATTCCCCACTGTATCATACTTTACATAGTAACCATCGTCGGGAGGCAGGATAGTCTAGTGGTCTGGGTGTTCAACAAGTCGACAGGTCGTGGGTTCAAGCCCCTGTGTCGGCCTTCCTACCCCAACGCCAAGCTGCTTAATACTCGTAATTGCACACACTGCAAGTCGCTTTGGACAAAAGCGTCTGCTGAATGATAATGGTAATCTTTGCGTTTCTATAATTAACATTGCATAATAATAGCATTATCTTTAATTCCCATTAATTCATAATTACTGATCATTTGTGAAAGTCTAGATAAGACGGGGTACCTTTATTTGTATGATTTCAGGTTTGGAGGCAATGAGGCGGCTACACTGAGCACAGTTCAGCTTCCCCTGGGCTTTGGAGGGCTCCGGTTGGGCCGGGGCAGGGAGGGCCATGGGGATCTGGGCTGGAGCTAGGATGGTCTGACAGCCAGACTGTTTCTGCTGCTTTCTGAAGGCCTCCTGTGTCAACAGAAGGGCGTGTGAGGTGACTGCGACACCAAGAGGTCTTCATTTTCCAATCAATCAATAATACACATTCAACTAAAAAGGTCCCATTTCATTTAATTCATATTTATTCCCCTCCAAACGATTCGTCAGTTTGAACAGATTTCAACATTAAAATAAATTATGCGAAATTTGGCTTTACTCATCAACACGTTTAGTAGGCTTTGTGGAATGATATAAAATGCCTGTAATTGGAATGATTTGGGCTCTCTAGTTAGCCAACGCGCCCAGGCCAGCAGGAGAGCCCACGCCGCCTTACCTGGTACGCCATGACACAGGGCAAACTGCAGAAGTTCCTGATGGACACGTCAGACATGGCCAGGTGGTAGGCCGGCGTGGTGACCTTTTCACACTTGTCACAGGGCTTG
>JAOEHI010051760.1:0-17999 GCA_025447815.1 Percopsis transmontana | reverse complement strand
TTTTTACATGGGCTTACTGTACACAAGTGGCAAACGCATAAGATTTCTGTTTGTTTTTACAAGTGCTACATGTAAATGCACAAGATTTCTGTTTTGTCTTTTTGTACAAGTGCTAAATGCACTTTTTTTTTTTTTTTTTTGCGACATCCATTTAGCCTACAGTGAACAATAAACATTTATTTCTCCAGCTTCATGTCCTGAGCATTGTTTTCTATTTTTCTACGTTGTGTTTAGTGACTGTTCAGTAGTGTTTTTAATTTTGATTGACTCGGGGCACGATTTGACAACATGGTTCAGTTTTGAGCACAGATTGAACTGTTTTGAGGTGAAAGTTTGGTTTTGCAAGAGTCTGAGGTTTTGTGAATGTAGCTTGAAAATTGGGTTTTGTGTTCACAGTTAAGAGAAAAGGAAAGCAGCTTTCAAGAAATGTGTCTTAGCAATCGAGAAACTGTAAATATAAAAAAAAACACACATACACACACCTCTTCAACTGATTCTGAGGAGGACGTAAGCCGAGAACTATGACACACAGAAGCCCCTGATGGCCCCCGCCATTCCACTGGGGTGGGTCTCTCAGCAGAAGTGGTATGTCTGTTTGGCTGAATGCCTCATAGTACCTCAGACCATAGAGCTTCCTGGAAAGACAGCAGTGATCTGGCAGTTAAAGCATTGTGGAGGCAATGCATTAGTGGCGAGAGAGAATGGGTCACCATAATTGTGGAATATTTATTTGTGAATGGACAGGAAGACCACACACAGTCCTGCTAAAGCACAGGCAGATGGGAACACGGGAGAAGTTGAGAAGTCTTGAGAAAGAGCGTTCAAATGGGAACTGTTGCAATTAGCTCATCTGTAAACTATCACTCACTGTTCTGTAGATCCAAAGATATCTACTCAGCTGTGCTGGTAGTAGTGAGGTAGAGAGACAGAAAGAGAAAGGAGAGCTCCAAGTTCACTCTCAAACTCTCTCTATCTTGATGGAAACCATCCTTCTGTCCATCTTTGCTCCAAATATCCTCTACTCACATCACTTCCCTTTAGTTCGCCTATCCCCTAATCCCTTCTACATGGCCATCCCTTCTGTGACACTTCCATTGCTATTTAATGCAAACAGAATGAGATTCTTTCAGTTAGGACCCTGTAGGCCGGGTGGCTTGCTGTACCTACAGTATACACTGCATCTCTCCTGACCCAGTCACCGCACAGTTTAGCCAAACGTGCTACGTGTTACATTAGCGCACTTGTCAGTACTCCCCCAGCTGTGCATGATACAGTTAGCCTGATAGGAAACTAATGCAGATCCTTTTCATCTGACAGTGATTATGAAAAAGGGATATGGGAAGAAGAGAAATGAAAAGTGTATTGGGGAAAACGGGGGTGTTTCTCATTATGTTGTCAGGGCTAACACTTGACACGGCAGCCCGAGGGTGAGGAGGAATGCTGGGGATTGTCTGGCTGTCTGAGCCCGTATCCAAGAGGGTGTCACAAAGAGTCACGATTACAACAGGAAGCGGGAAACCCGTTAGAGTTGGAAAGAACATGTGGCCCAATCCTGGCCACGTCTGCGTTGTGTTGTGACAACGGGCCCGTGTTTACAGGCATTGTGTGACAGGTGATAATGGGGTTAGGTAACCATGTGTTTATCGGTGGATGGGTGTGTCTTTCGGTATAGGACAGTTGCTTTCAGTTACTTTCTTTGGCAGTTGATGCTTCCAGCTAAAGCCACGCCAGCTAAATTCTATCGCAGCAAACGGATCATAAATAAGCTATGCTGATATTATAACTGCAGCCTGAACTCTTAAGTAAGTTCATCTCTGACTTTCCTTTTTTTATCCACCACAAGGTCCAGCCATTCCTCCAGTCTCAGTCTCCAGACCTCAGATACCTGTACAAACCGGCACAAGGGTGAACAGAACAGTGCCCCTATCAGGTGTGACGGTTCTCAGGATAAACAGGAGACCACCCCAATCTTCTTCTGGCCCCAGACAACCGGAGAGGGTTTTGGCGGGCACCCCCCTGCTGGACAGGAGACGGCATCACAACACCAAACCTCAGTCAGACCAGAGAAACCGCAGTCCACCTAAACTTGGTAAGAGTTGTATCTCACATTCATACTCAAACACACTGAATATGGGCATGTGAAATGTCTCTCTTGGATATAATAGACAGAAGAAATTGTGGTTTTGTTATAAAAAATATTAAAAAAAACACCTCTTTCCATTAATGGACTATGTTTCATGTCTATAGTAAATTTAAAAACTGTCTTTGAATGCTGATATTTTTGTTTTTTTGTGGTGTTTGGAGTTTGTTTTACTAAATATAATATACGAGATTTATGTGTACTATCCGTAGTGTCCATAGTGTAAACCCTGGCCGTGCCTGGTATCCCTTTCTGTTCATAGCATCTGAGTCGGTTCATGTGGTGTCACTGCAGGCACAGAGACCACCGGGCCGGAGTGCACCCGTCAACAGAGCTGCCATGACTAAAATAATCCCACCAGGTACAGAAAAGTTGTGAATAAAATGCTCCACATATCACATATACATCACGTGGTACAACAACAAATATTCTTGCAGGTTATTTATCTAGGTTAACTGAATGTAAACTATCTTAACTCTAAGCTAGTTTAGAGTTAAGATAGCTTATATTCAGAGGATCATCAAAAATCAGTGATGAATTTGACACGTGATTACATGTGGATCACGTGTTTTTTTTGTAAGGGTATAGAGGCCATCTTAATCATGATGTGAATACACAGCTCTCTGTGTGTGTTTGTGTGTGTGTGTTGTCCAGAGCCGGAGGAGTATGAGGCCAAGGACATCAGTGTGAGGGTGATGTCCCCTCAGTCTGTCCTGATCACCTGGGTGGACCCTGCTGTGGAGATGGAGAAGATCACCCCTGGAGGATCCAGGTACACTGTAAAAAAAGTAGAAACAAACAAAATAGGCAAAATAGATAGATGGGGGCAGGATATTCTGGTGGTTTGGGTGTTGGACTCCCAGCCAGAAGGTTGTGGGTTCGATCCCCGGAGTCGGCTTACCTGTAAGCATCCTTGAGCAAGATGCCTAACCCCTACCTGCTCCATGTAATAGAACAATGTCATTGTAAGTCGGTTTGGATAAAAGCGTCTGATAAATGCTGTAAATGTTTATTTTTTTTTTTAAATATAGGGTTTTTCCAGTTGTGTGGTCAGTTGTGTTGTCTGAAGTGGCCCTTGGTTTGACATGCTTTCTGGTTTGTAACCAGTAATCTCTGACCTATCCTCCCATTACCAATTAGATGGCCAATCAAGTTAAGACGTGTTAAAAAAAGAGCTTGAAGGGTGAAAATTCTGCCCAAAATGAAAATTGGGATGAAATGGGGCCTTTAAGTAAAATTATTTTAATTTTCACGACCAAATTTAATCTCAGGAAACACAACGGTCTTCAATTAAGTGTTTCATGGTCGATAACCATAATTAGCTCCATTAGCCTTGTGCTGCTGAAAACTCTCATAAAGCATCTTGATTTGACTTTGGCACAGATTCTACACAGTGAAGTACAGAGAGAAGGGGGAGTCTGCACGCTGGGAGTACAAAGACAGCACACAGAGGAGAGTGCTGATCGACTCACTGTCTGCCGATGGCATGTACGAATTTTCTGTCCGAATCTCCCAGGGAGAAAACCACAGCAAGTGGAGCACCTCTGTTTTTCAGAGGACCCCTGAATCAGGTTGGTTCAGTCCGCTGTTTGCAGTGATATAAATCAGATCATTCAATACTAAGCTTTCTTAAAGATTAGTTTAAGCATTCCACATAATTGTTGATTTTCATTCACAATACTGAGAGATAGATATTATATTTGAAAATAGAAGATATGCCATTATTTTGCAAATAATAAGAGTTGGCTGTCTGCTGTTTTTACTTTAGTCAGAACTCGAACTTTAGTCAGAACTATTTTTGACAAGCTGAAGTGGAAAAAACAGGTTTAGGTAACTTTATCCTTACCTAAGAGGCTTGTTAGATGCCATATAAGGATTTGACTTTAGAGATTCTGTAACACTGTTCTCCAAAGCTTCCTTCCAACTTCAGCAGTATGACTAACCAGGGTTATGAATTGTATCAGAATGTATTATTATAGGTGGCTCACTCAATTCAATATCATTATTAAATTACTGCTGTTACTTTGCCGTTTACATCACGATTACCTAATGTCACCTATCAATGCGTTCAATGGCTAATAGGTATTGATATTGGATACTAGCATTGGCTGCTGTACTATCATGATTGTAGTATTCATACCTCCTGGCAACTACTGGTTCACAGTTCATTGAGATGTCAACATTTACTGTCTGGCGTAGAACTTAGTTTTCCATCTGCAGCTCCATAGATGATCTCAAGGGGAGGTTCCTGGAAATGTATGGCAGCAGTTTTTCCTCGGTTGAAGTCTGTTGGCAGGAAGTTACTTACTGTTATTACATGCTTAAGTAGCACGCTTTCAATCCTGCCCCCTACTTACGGCACTCATATTCTTTGTCCCACTGTTTCTTTTTATTCCTGTCCTGTCCTTCCATGGGTTTACACTTCCTCAATTCCTCCAACCGTTAGCACCCTCCGGTCCACCTGAGAATTTTCAGGTCGCGCCAGTAAGAGGGAAGGGGACTGCTGTCATGGCAACCTGGGATGAACCAGAGGAACCCAATGGCAGAATAAGAGGTCAGACATGTAGACTTAAACTTTTGAACCAACTGCAATTTGAACACAGACTATGACCTCACCTTTGTTGGCTCGTCAAATAGTTTTTGGGTTTATAAATGTGTTTTTTAAGACTTTATAACTAACTCTAACTCAATGAAGTTCTTAAGCATGTCTGTTTCAGCACTGAGAAATAAAGCTTTTACTTCTTCCTAGAATATATCCTGTCTTACGCTCCTGCTATGAAGCCATTTGGAATGAAAAGTGTGACATACCGTGGTAGTACCACATCGGCCACTATAGACGGTCTCACACCTGGCGACCGCTTCATCTTCAAGATCAGAGCCACCAACCGGAGAGGACAGGGCCCTCAAAGCAAGGCCTTTAGTGTTGTTATGCCAGGAAGTAAGTAAGTTTGTCTGGGTGTGTCTGTGTAAAAGTGTGTGCGTAGTTGTTGCTATATTTCTTTCTTGTGTGGGACTAAAAGTGGCATGCCTTTTGTCTCTCACCAGCCAGCCGTGCTGTCACGACCTCCTCAAAAAGACAGGAAACACGCAGATCTTCTAAGAAGGACAGATACAAAGACGACACTGACATTCAATCAACGGAGGTCACAGAGGAACCAACCACACCCTCTCCTATGACCCAGGCTCCGCCCACTAACAAGAGGTCATGGTCACTCTCCCAGACACGCTCCTATCACAGCATCTTCTCTTCTGTGAGGGGCTCAGTCAGAAATGGAATACCCAGAGAGAGAAAGCAAGACAAAGAGCCAGAAGAAAAGGAGGAACCGGAGACACCCACCACGTCACCCCCCAACACGTCACCCCCCACCACCACTGCACCATCCGAGACGACCAGGACCACCACTGAGGCTATGGAGGAGAAGAAAGAACCCAAAAACGATGTAATTCCTGCTGAATCTGAGGATAAAGAGAATGAGCCCCCAACTTCTAATAGCCTTAAATTGGAAACAATCTCCCCAACTAAACCTGCCTCTAATTATCCCAAATCTCCCCTCAGAAGACCTGTTAGGATTAGGGTCCATCAAAAACCAGGATCAAAAGATTCTTCATCCACCTCCTCCTCCTCTTCACCATCTGATTCCTCCACCAATTCCTCTTTTTCTTCTTCTTCTTCCTCCGCTTCCGCAACCTCATTTTCTTCTTCATCCCTCCCTCTCCCCTCTCGTACTCAGGAGTCTGCAGCTAGTAGAAAGGACTATACAGTTTCCACGTATCCAAACAGTAAAAACTCCTACATGCAGCCGAGTATAACACTTACCAAATCCTCCACTCCAGCCCCAAAGCAGACCACCAAGTCCCAAACAGAGGCACCACCTGTGGGTAAAGGTTCTGCTACAGCAGAGAACACAGGTGTCTCTTCGTTTGGGTCGAGATATGGTTATGGACGAAGAAATATTGGGGCTCTAGCAAGACGAAATCACACTCGGTTGCTGAATGGCTACAAACCTCAGTCAACTGCAACTGGTACGTCCCAATCAAGTTTACCGGGCAGAACTCAGAACCAAGCAACGACAAAGACAGAGTCTTCAGTGTCACAGTCTGCTTTACCAAATGGCTCCCAGAACCATAAAACATTAAGCACTTTGAATACCAGGTCCACCTTACAAACATCTCAGAGCCATTCCCTATTAAATACAGACACTCAAGAGGCATTAGATTCAACATCACAGTCCACTTCCCATTCCAGATCAAACAACCCCACAGCTTCACATAGACACAATTCGGCCGCCTACCCATCTACTTCACATACTGGGACACAGACCTCCTCAGAAACCCACAACTTGGGAACCTCACCGTCAACCGCGCACACAGGAACTCACAATGCTGGAACTTCACGAAACACAGAGGGCTTGCACACCATCACTAAGCAAGACACAACATATAAAGAGGAAGTTGAAGAAAGTGACAACAAAAACACTGAAGGATCACACTCCTCCACATCAAATTTACATACTCAAGCCACAGAAGTCGAGAGGCCTGAGAAGGAAGAAAAGGAGGAGACCAGTAAAGCAAAACCTGCCACATCTCCTTCCAGAGTCCACCAATCAATTTCCGAAAGATTCCCATCTCTTCAAAGTCGTTACCCAGGCAGATTTGGTTTGGGGACTAGAACCTCATCCTCCCGACCGGATGGCAGAATCCCCTGGAGTAGGGCGTCTTCTTCCATTGGAGCAGGTCGGCCCATCTTGAGGGGGACTCCTACTAGGGTCTCTGGCGCCACGGGTGCTTCAGGTGTATCTGTGATGCAGGAAACCAGTGAAGATTCAAAGACACCATCCATCCGTAACCCATTAAAGAATGGGGAAGGTGTGGGATCGGTTAAACCCTCTTTGACTAGGAATACAGAATTTAGTGGATCTAGAGACTCAACTACCTCATCATCTTCCTCTTTCCCTTCTACTGAATCTTCTTCAAACTCAAATTCCCATCAGTCATCAGGTGGACACAGAGAGTCCACTCACAGAGCAACCTCTCATGATACCAGTAATGATAATCGTGAGGGTTATCTCGAGGAAACGAGTAGAGAAACCTATGACAGAAGGAAAAAAGTTCCAGACCCCACGGTACCACCCAAAACTTCTACTTTGCCATCAGTCAGACCTCATAAAAGATTAGAGGACAATGAGAGTGTGCATACAAGAGGAGCTTCAACTGGGACCAGACCTGGATCTCCAGTTTCTCCAACTCAACGACGTCATTTTGTAGGGGCTAATGGCAGGGTACGTTCTCCACTGCAGGTCAACAGGCAGTTAGGAGGCTCTAGATTACTCCCTAGAGTCCAGCCAGCACAGAACACTAGGCTCAGCTCTTCATCTTCACATTCCTCTACATCATCATCTTCAACATCATTCTCTTCCTCCTCAAACTTGCCCCAGCCGGTGCTGACTTCAGATCGAGGTTTTAGCAGTGTGAGTAGGACAGGCGCTGAGGCTAGTAGGACAGGTGGAATATTTGGAGGGGCTTCAGGGTCAACATCGTCTGCATCTTCATCATCATTACAGTCATCTTCATCAGGGTCATCATCAGCAGGATCTGTGTCCCGGGACAGCTTTAGGAGTCAGGGGACGGGGACTCGCAGCCCCATCCTCAGAGGGAAACCCACTTACGGCGGTGGGCTCAAACCTGGCTATGAAAATGGTAAAGTGCATTTGGTCACTGTAGATGTAGACTTGGGTTGCCATAAGATTAGGCATTTGTTTGCATAAGATAATCGGTAACTAAACGATGGTAGTATAGCAAATTGGTCATTTTTACCTTAATCATTTAGGTAAAAATGGCCGCCCCAACCTAACATCTACACTTGATAAAGAATCCTCTTCATCCAGTACCAACAGCAAAGCGCAAAGTCACAGGTTCATCACAGGGCCTGATGGAACTAAATGGGTAAGTCAATTATTAGTTAACTAATAATACAGCCACAGAACCAGCTGTAACACAGACACTTTTAGACACTTGGGGCATCATAAACTATACTGCGGAATGATTACTTACCTTGTACAACAAGTGTTTTGAAATCTGCTCCATGATGCTTAAAATCAATCATAACCATCCAAATGTTATATTTTGGGTAGTGAGTGGAAAGATTTATGATTTCAGATGGTCACAACAATGTTTTATTTTTCTCCAAATCCAGGTGGTGGACTTGGAAAAGGGGGTTCTGATGAACGAGGATGGACAGGTTCTCCAGGATTCTCAGGGACGACCCAAGAGAGTTGTTATAGGCGAGGATGGACGGACTATCTTTGGTGATATATTTTGCTCAGTCCTTTATATGATCGTCATAAGGATACCTTAAATTTGTAA
This sequence comes from Percopsis transmontana, assembly GCA_025447815.1. Lineage (NCBI taxonomy): Eukaryota > Metazoa > Chordata > Actinopteri > Percopsiformes > Percopsidae > Percopsis > Percopsis transmontana. The sequence continues at coordinate 9,496 of JAOEHI010051760.1, read as the reverse complement.
TTGTTAAAGAACAGAACTAAAAAGTTTATGTAAATGTCTTTTCATAATTTACTCATTAAAAGGTGAACTAAAACTCTCATACATCGTTCAAAGGAATTTACAGAACCAATAATAGATTAATGTCATAAAATTTCCCCTTCTTCTCTCCCCAACAAACGTCAGACCATCAGGGCAGTCCTCTGGTAAACCAGGAAGGCATGGCTCTGTTTGGACATGGCCGGGACAGCCAACCTGTGGTCAACCCCAAAGACAAAGTCCTCACTGTGGGCGGGAAACCCATTGTGGGCTTGGACCTACCTCAACGTAGGACCGCAACGACCACAACCACTATGGCTCCTACCACCACACCAGAGCCTACAACCACAGAGTGGATAACAGATTCCACCACCCTAGCGGCCTTTCCAACCTGTCCACCTGGAACATTTTCCAGGACTGATGAATATGGATTCCCAATTCTCGATGAAGAGGGTATACTGGACTGTTATCCAGAAGGTGAGTCTCTGAGATAAGCTCAGATACATGGTGATGCATATTTTTAGACATGGATTTAAATACCCTGTTAATGGTGAAAAATGCTAAAGTACGCTTAAGGTGTATATGAACCTATCCTGCTGAAACCAACCGTATTTTGCAAGCTCAGCCTCTAGGAATTGGGAACTCGCAATTGAAAACAGTTTGTCAGCCGGTTACAAAACCGTCACACAATCAGTGTCCAGGTGGGTAGTTCAGTTGGTGCCGATAGAAATTGAAGTGTCTGTGTTAGGAAAACCGTCCCCATGTGGTTCTTGTTCTGATTAGTTGCTAGCACCTGTGTTAGCAATAACTGTCAAAAGTTTGTTCTGATTTGTTTAAGGTGGTTCGTCTCCTTATGATTTGATTTATACCTATTGCCTCCGTCTGTATGAAAATAAATTTTGAATGGAGAGTTTCCAGACTGATATGCAGAGCAGAAGAAATCGTGGATTCACAAAGTTAAGCAATGCATTTGAAAGTTTGAAAGGGTAACATCAATATAGTATGACTTCACATAATCTTGAGTATTGTTTGTCGAATCCCCTTCAGCTACAAACATAACGGTTTCCTGTCTGTACCCGCAGAATCCTATAACTCTGTGTGATGTGGTCAGAGTGTGTATAGATGTGTGTGTCCGTGTCAATCCACAGGGAACCACATCGGGCGTTGGGCTGTGGTTAGAATGATTCTAGTTTAAACATACTCCCCACACTCTCAGTGGCACACTGCCATTAAAGCTGTAATACTACGCTACACTAGACATGGAGCTACATACACATTACACACACTATGTCTACGCACCTACGGAATATTATAGTTCATATAAACTAAATCTATGAATGTAAATTAATTTAAAAAATACATCATAATAAATTGTCACTTTTTTTGCGGCTTTATATTTTTGTTATCAAAAAACATGATCCAAAAATAAATAACAAACTGAAAAGTAAATAAAAATATACATAAAATTCTTTGTTATTATATCTGCTGCAAATATTACACACTTTAGCCTGTGGACAGATAGACACAATGGCAAACAGTAGAATCAAACACTACAGCTCTACAGCTCTTTATTCTCCATACACATTATTAGTCCAACAGGGGTAGCCTCAAAACCATTCAAACTCAGACAGTTGGAAAGATGTCACCTTATAAAATCTAAATATGGGAAAATGTAGCCAGTAGAAATGTTACAATAGCCTACTTTTGACTTATGTTTTTTAAAAGATTTGAAACCTTGTAAAGAATAAAGTGTTATTTTTCTGTGTGATGGGGTGTGTGCGTGTTTGTGTGCCTCATGGTTGGGCTTGCACCTGCTTATGTGTGTGCTTAGAAATGTCTGCCTGTTATCTAAGATTGATAATGTAGCCTGTCCCACTCTCTGACAGAGAAATCCTCTGGAATAGAATTGGACTACATAGTTACAGAGGCCATGGTGCCTGTTGCTTTATCTGTTGAAGGTATTGGCTGAGTATGGCTGCAGACCCGCCGACCGTCATTGGAATGTGATACAATGTTTGTTGATTGTTTCCTAAATGTTTATTGTCACATTGCTTTCTTCTGCTCTGCCTGGCCTGTGGACTTTGGGCATTGTTTTTTGTGCTTGTGTGTCGTGGGCTGTTTCTAATTGCTGGACCCACACTGGTTGTTGTGAAGTGCATTACTAACCCAAAGAGAATGCCCTGGCTTGTGCTTTAGAGTGATGTATTTGATGTTCCTAACATTGTTTTGTAATACTGTATATTGGATGGACTCTGGATTCATCTCAATGCTAACAGCATGGAAAATTGCATTGAAATGTTTGATTGATGTTTTGGCCTTAAAACATTTGTTATTTTTGCACCAGGTGTTTTTGATGAATATATTGCCTGTGAGACGTATTTGATTTTTTTAAAATTACATTTTCGCTTTTGTTCTGTTAGCATAATGGAGTGTTACAATGTTCTTTTAGTAAGTCTCAACCATTGCCAAGATGTGTGAAATGTGTCTATGCCATGATGTAATGCCAAGGTCCAATTGTGTTGGAAGTGGAAGGAACTAATTGAATTTTATCCACCGAATCCTTACACAGTCAAACACGTGAGACGTGCCTCGCAGCAATCAGTTGTGAAACAGCCCCTGTGTCTTTAAGACCCCCACTGACCAGGAAAATATTGGTAGCAAGACATGACATAATTACTACCTCTCTTTGTGAAAACAAGGGAAAACAAGGCCATTTACAATGAGATCACAGTTCCTCACAATCGATTCAATCTCTTTGACACTCCTCTTATGTGGTGGAGCTATTGAATAGTGCTGCAATTCCGTTCGGTCATTAGCTCATTGATGTATTTGATGTTTTTAGAGGAACTTTTTGTCCGGACCACACTGCCACCAACCACCACTACACCCACTACAACGAGTCCTCCAACCAAAGAGATATCCACCACAGTGCCAGACACCAGACCCTTCAACAACAGTCCCTTGTCAGAGTTTGACCTGACTGGGAAGAAACGCTTCACAGGTACAGAGTTATACTGAATACTTATGACCCGCAACACTAACTTATAGAGTATTGAAATTTCAATATGTGTGTTTGTCTTTGTAATTTTGTGGTATCTGGACAACCTTTAAAATGTAATACTATTTTTAAATCATCAAAGGAAAAAAGGGGTAATTGGCTTGGAAAATAATTCAAAAACAATATACTTGTGTGTGTATGTATGTGTATACACTGACATACAAGTTGATATAGTAGAGTAAGACTTTCTAAGAGCTATAGGCTATAACTTTACTGTGCAGATTAAATGTAGACCTCAAGTCCAACAACATTATCTGTGATGGATACCTTTTTAAGAGGGGCGCAACCTCAAATGTACTATGCTGTGAGTCATAGACTTCCACTCCAAAGTTCTCCAAAGTAGCAGGAGGTAAGACCTTGGTTGTGGGGAGTTCCTCTGAGGTTAGTCTCGTTGCCAAAACCAGAGAGTGGTAGAGATAAAGTTAGATCGAATTATCGTAACCTGACAGGATGAAAACTAACATATAACCCTGAGCTGAGAAACTCCTACGTGAGACCATGAACTGTATGTGTGCACACTGACAATTGTGCCTGTTTGTATGTATAATTGTGTATGCGTATGCATATTCTGGCCTTGTCTCTTGGCTTGCACAGTAAAAATATATTCTCAGTGCTTGACAGCCTCACACTGTATAATTTACCTTCAGCAGACAAGGCCAAGAGAACCCACTGTTGGGTCAATGAGTGTCATCTCTCTGTTGGTCTGGGAAGCCAATCAAAAGGATAAGTAGCGGAATAACTAAAGCATGGGGGATGGATGATAACTTGAACCTTGACCACTGGTGCTGTTTTACTTCAGAACAGAATAGCGTTATTTGACAGGTACTGTAAGATATACAAGGCAGAATTTGTTTAAGTTTGATAGAGAGGTTTCAAAATCTTGATAAGCTTGACAAGTATTTAATAACTCACACTGCGAGGTCAGACAGTTTTTACATATGGAGAAATGGGGTGGTGCAAGAAGAAACGGGTATTATAGGCTACATACAGTATATTAGAAGAACATACTGTATGTCCTATATTTTTTCAAATTACATTCCAGTGAAATTGCATTCCAGTACGCATGGTAAAGAGGCAATTATCTTTTTTAAGGTTTTCAATGTCTTCTGTCTCTAATAGTGTGGTCTTTTAGCAAAAAGGACACAGTACTGAAGGACTGTTAGCAGAGGCTGCTGAACTATAAGGCCTCCCGCTGTCTTTGTTTTTACGGCTCTAATGTGCTTGTTTTGGCCCCTGATACCTTGTTATCACATTTGGTTGCATAAAGAGACTTCTCTGAAAAATACTGATGATGCCAGAACTGATTTCTACTGATCATGCTATAGCTTTGTCATATACAGTAAGTCCCGTTAACACTGTGGATAAAACCCTGAGTTAGTCTGAATTTAATGTTTGTAAGATTAAGATACATTTGCAATATATTGCAATAGAAGCCTGTAAAGCAGGACATTTATAATTGTACCTTTATCAGAACCACTAGTATTGTCTGTGCCAGCAGCAACAGTGGAACAATCTGACAGCGTACTCTGGCATCATGTCATTGTAAACATTCACTATCTTGTGATTAGAAACCACAGCACCACTCTTCCTAAGCCTATTACAAACCCCCAAGTCTTAGAATGACACGCACAAGAGTATAACAGCGTTGGCTTGGTTTGCAGACATCCTCTGACCTTTTATGAGTTTAATAGTTCAAATCCAGCTCAGCACAGTCCACTAACCCACTGACATGGTGTGCATTAAATATCTGGCCAAGACTTCCTTGTCTCCTTTTTCTGCCCTTGCTTAGTGTGAAATTACATTTTAGGCCTGGGTCTAAAATGTAAGTTATGGCAAGTAATTCTTAACACTTGACTTGTGGGAGAGTTTAGAGTTGAGTTGAGAAGAGAATCTCGTCATACCAAATTAATGGTTTACAGTCGAATCACCCTGGAATAATTTCAAGGCCTATCAAATTCTGGCTGTGATCCTCTACAACAGAACGGCAAATGAGAAATGTACAGTGTTGTCCAAATAGTCCATTTCCAAGAGCTGTTTGTTTCATCATTCACCAAGAACAAAAAATCTTTACTCAGATGATATACAGTATCTTAACACAGTTAGAGGACCAACTCCATTACTAATACCCTTGCTTTTGCAAACTTAGCTATTATTAAATGTATTCATTGATTACTTGTACTCTTTATCAACAGATGTTTAAAGCCCCTTATGTTTATGGTGTGTTAGGAAAATGTTTGAGTGTTGATTTATATATTTTTTATGTAAATATTTACTGTAACTCTTAACCAGCGTTAAGGTACTAGCCACATGATGCGAGAAATTGTACATTATTTCAATTTTACTTTATTGTCTTGACTACAATGCTGCACTATCTGAACAGTCTTGGTACAGTTAAACACTGCCAAGAACTATCTGGATATATTATTTAACCCCGAAAAATAGTTTTAAAACTGAATTTCTTGTCAAACGGAAACCGGAGTTTCCTTCAAAGCTCTTTCTTCCCAAATGGTTCAAGTAAAAGTACCGGGTACAGTATTTCTGTAGGGGAGTGTATGGTGCCATTTAAAAGGGCAGACGCCATGACGATATCAAGCAACACACAAGCATAAGATCTTGTCCATGAATTTGCACAGCTCATGTTCAAACATACATACAGTATTAATTAAATAGATATATAGACATAGATAAATAATACACAAGTGTTTAAACAGACACATCAATCCAGACAGATGTATCTTCTGACATATGTATGAATGCATACAGTATGTGAGTCAGTATACCCATACAGTAGGTGTTTGTAAGGGTCTAAACCCACAGACTATTGCGTGTTGATGTGACACATGTTGGCCCGCTTTGAGGGGAGGCAGGAGCGAGTCCAGTTTCCAGTGGTTCCCTCCAAATTCCAGTCAGACCGGGAATTATGGTAAATCTGGAAGCATTCACAGCTGTAGATCCAGCAGGCACTCCGACAGACAACAGAAAATGAATGACAACTTGACGGGCAGAGAAAGAGGAGGAAAAAAGGAAGGCGCTAAGTTAGAATGAATTAAATATGTCTGTAATTTACTTAAAATGGGTTTTCTACAAGCTTTATTTATGTGGGATTGTCTGCAATTTACTAAAAGGTTGAAATTATATAAACGATAATGATTGTATTTGGAACAGTGTATAGAAGTGAAAGCAGAACTAGCACGTCCCATTCCAGAAGTAAAGATAGCTGCATTCAAAATCTGCCAAAATCTCCCATAATTACTTACTTTATTACTTATTACTGGAATATAGCCGTACTCCACAGCATGTCATGGAGTTCATTTTGCCTAAAACAGCGATGGCCTGTTTAAAAAAAGATATTGTTGTTTAAACAATTTTCGTTCATAAACTACAGTTTCTGCATTGCAAATCTTCAAATCAAATGCGACCACAAACCAAAAAAAGTGCGACAAAGCACTATCACAGCAATGATAGCAGCCTGGCATAAAAACTACTCTCTGAAGCTGGTGTTTGCGCTAACAAAAAAACAGGGGAAGTGCAGTTGTTGAACAATTGAAAACAATCTTGGTTGCACCTTTGTTAAAAATAATGAGGTGTAGTAGACTAGAGGATACCATATAGCCTGGATTACAACTATAGTACTACTAATAGGAAGTCTCAGCTTTTTAGAAAGATAGTTTTGCTAGCACTACTTAGCCTAATGTAACTAATGCTAAACTGGGTAACTCATGGGAAATGTAGTCGCTGAAACTAAGTATGGTTTTAACTTTGTTCAATTTGTATTGGCAAAATTGCATACCCATATACAGTATCTTAGAATATGAACAAAAGAAAATGTAATATTTTAAAGAAAGCTCCCCTATAGTCAGGGCGAAAGTTAGGCTCCCTAAAGACAGAAGGGTAACACTGGAAGCAACAATCCTCTCTCTATTTCCCCGTCACCAGCTCCCTATGTGAACTACATCCAGAAGGACCCAGGGGCTCCCTGTTCCTTGACGGAGGCTCTGGAGTACCTTCAGGTTGACATCCTGGAGGACCTGATGAAAAAGGAAAGCCTTTCCACCAATCAGAACCAGCCACCCAAGAACAAGCCCCACAACTTTACCATCGTTGCCATGGAGGGCTGTCATTCATTTGTCATCCTGGATTGGGCCCGCCCACTTAAAGACGATATGGTGTCAGGTAAGGATAATATGGTGCAGTTGTTAAAGGAGTATTTTAAGAATTTTTTTAGCAAGTATTTTGATATGTTGTACATTATATACATGCATGACACCTTAACACAATTAGTGTTATGCCTCCAATCCAGATGGACACACAAATTCATATGCACACTAAAGTATATATACTTAAACTTTTCACTGCTCGGATCAAGTCCAGACTAAATGCAGACTAGCCCTTCTACTTAAGGTATTTTATACATTCTCATGATAAAATAAAATAGACTTTTTTTATCAGCTTCTTAGAAATGTTTTGTTTCGTGGCTCAGTGGAATGTTAAATTGAAACCCCAGACATACTAAGGAAATCTCCCCTGGAGTCAGATTTTTGGGAATCACTCAAATAGTTTAGTAGTAATAAATCATACAAATCGGACTGCATTGAATGCATGCAGCCCACGCCCCCGGCCGGTAACATATACAGTGACATAGACAGAAACTGATAATAGTTGTGGAGTGACATAGTGGGCTATAACAGACAGTACAGTCCAGTCACTCAGTGTTGAACTTGGTGCAAGAGGTGGGCCGGTGCCTTCTCTGATGTATAAACCAGATAGTCTGGATCAGTACTGCTGTATATCTTTCTTTCCATCTGTTCTCCCTGGTGAGCTCTCGGACACTATCTAGACTAGACACTTTCTGTATCACTTTTATTGTATATTGTTCTTAATCTCACTTTAGTGCCAGGTCTGTGGGATTTACCACATAAGGACGTTGTAATGTATTTTACTCCAAGTAAATATAAACACAAAGAATTGTTAATCGCAGATATGAAACCCACTGTTCAGTGTTCCTATTGTTATTTTTTTTTCTTTTTTGAAGATTTAAACCCCAATTTCCTGAACATTTATTTAATTTAGGCAGACTCTGTGGTTTATTGATCCCATCTGAGCATTTAGTTTTTTTCCTCCTCTGTAAATATATTGAGTCAGGCCTTAACAGGAAAATTACCCTACCGGGGTACAATCTTGTTCCACACTTGGATCCAACCAAATGTTTTTTGGATCACTGGTGAACAGAATCTAAATACCTATTTTCTATTTAGCTAGTTATTGAACTTAAGCCATGTTGGCCTTTAAATACGGCTGTTAATACTGTCCACTGATGGCCAATTCTATAAATAACTACTACAGCAATCTTGTGTGTCTCGTTTCACATCACTGGTAACGGTAGCAGAACTGTGTCTATAACAACAAGGTTCAGTGATTAGATAGATAGATAGATGGAACAAAAGACGCCATAGACCTGGGGCTACAGCACCACTCCTAAAGGCCTGGTTTGAAACAATACAAAAGGAATGAAAAAACAGAATGTGACAAAATGGAAGCTTGTCCACCCTAGTATTTTCTTTCCTTCCGAGGAGCCAGCTGTGTCTGCATGGTGCCAGCAAAAACATGACACCCTAAACTATCCCAGAAGAACAATTGGTAGTTTTGTGAGTGGCAAAATTGTTAAGCGAGGGCTTGAATGAAATGACCAAAGACGGTGTGACCACAGGGTGCTCCTAGGACTCGAAAGCATCAGTCTGCGTGACCACGATGGGGAAAACAGCAGGTTAAAGTCACTGAGAACATTCCATTTGACCTACTAAAAGTTCCACAGTTGCAATTTTTCCTTGCGGTCTAAAGTAAATGGAAGCAGTAACCCTCATTCCTCCAAATCTTCAGGCAGAGGCTTTATCATTTAGCATTTTATTTCTTCCTCACTACTCTACCTTTATTCATTTTTACAATCAAACTCAAGACAAAACTGAGGAGCTATACAATTTAGCTATAAAATGAGTTATCCACTATTAGAAAAAAAAACTACAAAATGCTAGAACAAAATCTTATTTATGTACTTTTCAACATATTGTAGAAAATGTAAAAACCCTGGCCACACATTCAGGTGTTTTGAGCTCATGTGGTTTCAAGTCATTGATATTACTTGCAGACTATTTTGTTTGTCCTACGATAAAAGCAGACTCCACATTTTTTACCCTCCAATGGCTCTTGCTTTTATCTGTTTATCTGCTTTATCTGCAGGCTACATGGTCCACAGTGCTTCATATGATGATGTCCTCAACAACAGGTGGTCCTCCAGTGCATCCAGTGGAACGCACCTGGCTGTAGAGAACCTAAAACCCAATTCAAGGTAACCACTGTGTGTGTGTGTGTGTGTGTGTGTGTGTGTGTGTGTGTGTGTGTGTGTGTGTGTGTGTGTGTGTGTGTGTG
>JAOEHI010051759.1:0-12737 GCA_025447815.1 Percopsis transmontana | reverse complement strand
ATCAAGCTAATGAATGGCTGCCATTCATCACACTAGACTCAGCTGTGGAGGGCTAGAGACAGAGACAGAGACAGAGACAGAGAGAAAGAAAGAAAGAAAGAAAGAAAGAAAGAAAGAAAGAAAGAAAGAAAGAAAGAAAGAAAGAAAGCAATTTTCACAGTTTGATTACTTCCAGCCCTCTCAATCAAAACTATGAAGACCAATTTTGACAGTTGAATGTTCCTGTCATATCCTGACATAGGCCTACATACACAAACCCGAGGCTTCAACTGAATCACACTAAATTCCAGTTTTCATTGTGCTGGTGCTCCCCAACACAAACACTTGTTACACACTGGGGTATTCAAAAACTGCGCAACGCACGCCTGAACAAACAAAAGGCTATTGTGAAATCCCCTCAGATCAAACAGAGTTGTGCCACATTCACCCGATGGGGATTTGTTGACCTCACGGATTACAGTCGAGCTGCAAAACAGCTTCAGCAAACTAGAAGAGGGCACGGCATCTGGCAGGAAGCGATAGGATTCGCCACACACTCCTGGTGTCATGGCCAGTGAGCTGGTTCTGTGCCCCAAAGTGCGATTAGCGGTGATGTGTGGCCCCCACGCTTTACCGCAAGCGATTGTACCACTCCACAGACCTGGCACAGATGAGCAAGGTGCATAAAAGCACATTACTCAGTTTGTAGGTATATATATATATATCTATAGATATATATATAGATATATATATCTATATATATATCTATATATATATAGATATAGATATCTATATCTATATATATCTATATATATATACACACACACTGTATATATATATATGTATATGTATATATATACAGTGCCCAGACATTGTCGGGAGTGCATACAGGCACGTGGGGGTCATACACACTACTGAGTGTGTTAAATTCAAATTCAAGTTGGAACAGCCTGTGATTTCATCTGTTTACTTTGATTTTCGGTGTGAGTTGGAATCCACCCCTCAAACGTTTGGTAAATTTGATTTCCATTGACCATTCTCAACTAATTACACAGTAAAGATTTAGATCTTTAATTTATTTCGTTCATCGAGACCAGATGCGTGATTTCAGTGTTCCCTTAATTTTTTTGAGCAGTGTATATATATATATATATATATATATATATATATATATGCACAGTATATACGCTTGTTTAAAATGCACAGTTGAGGAGAGAGGTTTTAAATTGAAAAGGTCTGTAAACCCTCCATTCATTTGTCTTGCGCATTGTGCTAGGCTATTCCGCTAAGCCTTATATTATCAGGTTAAAGGGGCTGATCCCCACTGGGGGCCACCAACAGGTGGTCAGTTATTCTGCTGTTCTCTCACAGGGACCCGGTGGAGACGGGGGAAAACAGCCGTAATGGAGTCTCACTTCATTTTAGGTCCGTATTTATAGGGATTTATTTGAGTAAACCGGCTTCTGTGGGTGTGTGCGTTCCTGTCTGTGTGCTTCCATCTACAGCATTGATCCAACGGTTAACTGCCCCTTTCTCTCTCTCATGCTCTCCGCCGACGTTGCCTGTGGCAACCTCTGACAGATACAATCACCTGACACTGATACGATGCTCAGCCCTCAAGTACCTAGCGACAGAGCCCTAACAACGTGTGTGTGCCCGTGTTTATGTGCGGTCCTCCCCCCGCGCACGGGTGTGTGAAATGAGCTGATGGCTCAGATGGGAACCCATTCCTGAAGGAGCAGTTAGTTGTCTCTGGGCAGTACAGGTGTTTCATTCTAAGTGACGGCGCACTGACAGACACTTTCCATCCCGCGCCCGTTTGGGGCACCCATGCAATAAATCAACACAACACCGCCACTCAACCACTCGTTACCGCAGCGCGTCTGTGAGTGGGCGAGAGAGAGATATATACAGGGAGAGAGAATGGGAGATGTTTTGATCTGCAAGCAAAGCCCCCCTCACCCAGAAAGGTAATTTGAGAGTCTGATTGCATTCTTGAGATAGCGTTTCATTTTACTGTCACGGAATTATGAGAGATATTAGACTCCTGTTTCAATTTTCACTGCTGCTCTGCGTGGCTGATGCAGAGGCCCGGGGGGTATCAATGGTGCTGTGTCATTTCTATGTCAACAACAGGATACAATGTGACCCTGTGGGGCTGTAAACCGCAGCCTAACACACTGCCGATAGATAGGAAATGCAAACAAAGGAAAAGTTAGTGGAGGTGGTGTGTGTGTGTGTGTGTGTGTGTGTGTGTGGGGCGGGGGGTCCGCATTAGAAGGTTATTGTGCTGCATTTTGCTTAAGGCAGGCATGTTTATGGTTACCGTAACCGTAAATGAGAAAACACACAAACAAAAAACGAGCCATTTGATTTCAGTGTGAAATGTGTGTTTCCAATTGGAACATTTCCCATTCACGGGTCGACAGACAGATGCATAGACATATAGATAGATAGACAGATAGATACTGTAGATAGACAGTACAGCACAGTATACTAACTGTCTGAGAGAAAGCAAAACAGAGGAAAGGGGAGAGGGAAAAGACACAAGAGGATAGGAGGCCAGGCACCATGCTGAAGGACCAACTAACCTTTTGAGGACTGGCTCCATTCACAACAGCCAAGTGCACTGGTCCCCTTAACAACATTTGTGTATATTTTGATCATATACTAAAACAATGAGCTAAACTGGAGAGAATTTGTTTAAAGAGACAAAATTAGGTAATTTAGCGAACGCATTTATCCAAAGAGACTCACATTGGATGTATTCACAAGTATCAAGGAGCAGGGGTTAGGCATCTTGCTCAAGGATGCTTACAAGTTAGCCAGGCATTGAACCCGCCAACCTTTTGGTTGTAAAGCAGCCACCATGCACCGCCAAAACAGTGCAGTGGGCGGACAGCGGCTCTAGTGAAGGAGAGTACAATTTAAAGCACTGTAGACCAATTCTCAGGGGTGCTGTTCTGCCTGGGTGGCAGATGCATAATTCAGGCAATATATGGAAGTGATCTGTCAACAATCAGCTCAATAAAACCTTTTAAGGTTGAACATCCCCCCTCCTTCTCTCCTTTGCTCCCACTAACCTACTGCTGCCTGGGTGCTTCATGCTAAGCATTACAAGGGCCCCTGAGGGAATGAACTGTCAGCAGTGCCTGTTGGCTCACAACTAATGACCACAACACTCTAAATGCAAATGTCAGCAGACCACTGCCTTCTGCCAACACCACGGAGATATTAGCTCCTTTGCAAATCACAATATTGGCATGCTGTGCCTCCTCTGACCACACAAATAGGTAAGTACCGCAAGAGAGCACGACGAGCGGCACATCCCTGACACTCACAAATCCGCTAGCTTCGATCTACTGTCTCTTCGCTTTGCCTCCTGCTGCTAAGACTATACCAGGTGGTAAACTGGCTAAATCAAGAAGCAAATATTCAAGCGTAGACACCTGCCAGTGTCACTGAGTCTATCTCCAATAAAGGTATAAGAAGCTTTGAGGCTTTATAATGAGATTCTGCTGCTCTCATACACGTCTTACATGACAGGCATGTAATGTGGGACATCTCACTCCTATCCTGGAAAGATTATTGCCCGGATTCTCTTCAAGAGACTCCTCCCACTATCTGAAGAAATCCTCCCTGAATCCCAGTGTGGTTTTCGCCCTGCCCATGGCACAACTGATATTTACAGCCAGACAGGAAAAATGCAAGGAACAAAAACAACCACTATACATGGCCTTCATCAACCTTACCAAAGCGCTTGACTCCGTGAACCGCCAGGCCCTCTGGACAATCCTGTCAAGCGGATGTCTGGAAAAGTAAATTCTAAGGCACCTTCACGACCATGTGTCAGTAACAGTCCTCTGAGACTGGCCTAAAACAGAGTTTGTGCAGAGACCTGGACTACCCCCAGTAGGCATATAAGAGCCCTGGAGATCCACCACCAGAAATATCGGCGAAAAATCCTGCATATCAGCTGGAAAGAGAAGCGCACTAACATCAGTGTTCTTGAGAAATCACACATGACAGTATTGCCACTAGCATCAAACACCAGCTGAGATGGACAGGCCGTGTAAAATGGTAAATTAACTGCATTTACATAGTGCTTTTCTAACACACAGCCCACTCAAAGCGCTGTCTCACAGCTTCACATTCACCATTCACACACCGATGGTGGTGTCAGCTACGCAGGGCGCCATCCAACACATCAGGAGCAGTTTTTGATCGCCAGACAATCTGCGGTACCACATTCGTCACTGCCAACCCAAAATATCAGTAATTAGAATGCCGGACACACGCCTCCCAAAACAGGTCCTTTACTCAAAACTAAATGGGGGCCAACGAGCACCTGGAGGACAGAAGAAGCATTTCAAGGACAACATCGGGGTCAACCTAAAAAAATTTCACATAAACTAGGAAGTCCTCGCTCAAAATAGAACCGCATTGAAAAACAGTATAGACGAAAGGAGCCACATTCCATGAAGATGTTCTCCCACAGGCTGCCATAGTCAAGCAGTAGCAAAGAAAGGAGGTAGTCCCCACCAAAAAGGCTCTTCAACATTCCACTTCTAGCACCTTACATCACTTCAGCCATTTGAAGACCCACAATAAGGACCCCCCAGGAGGACCATCATATACTCGACCTCGAGTGATCGCCAATGATGAGGATCTCCAATAAACATATAGGAAGCCTTGTGGTTTTATAATGAGATTCTGCTCCTCTTACACACATTTTACATGACAGGCATGCTCGCTGATGCAACCAACTTGTCTGTCTCTCCCTATCATGGTTGCTCTCTGCGCTTAGTGCCCCCTGATGGTGGGCAGAAGGCTATTCGTTTTGCAATCAATTAACAATCAGCAAAATAATTACACAAACACATATATTTATGTTCTTATTTAGAATAATATCCAATAGATCAGACTTCCTGTCCAATCATACTTGCTGCCCTCATGCTTACTGTACCCTATACTAAACAATTTCTTTGATATTTTTCCTGTATGTTTGATTTTCTTATCTCTTGGAAAATAGGTTTGACAGGGAATATATCTGTCAACAGGATTGGACTGATAAGCGGTTTGCATCGCTAATCTTATTTCACCTTGCTTGAAACATCCTGCCAGGAAAGACTATCTTAGGGCAGCAGTGAAACTAGCAATATTCAACCTTGAATAACCCTAAACTACATCTAACTTCTAAAATCCAATGTTCGCCTGGTAATAGGGATAAATAAATGTATTGAATGGCCACAGAGTTAATTCACTTACATAAAATAACCGTCAAAGTGGTTGCCGTAGAATCATATGGTTATGAAGAGAGGGAGACAAGTCCCGGGTCAAATCTGACCAGGCAGAGAATAATAAAGAGTCTGGGTGGCTCTGTGGATACAATTTTACTTACACTTGACTCAAACACTTGTTTGGGTTGGGTTTGATCCACAAAATTACCAAGAATGTTTTATTGCTGTATGCCATACTAAAAAAAAAACAATGTTCTCTGTGGTTCAGATTTTGTGATGATTTGGTTTGATGAGATTTTCAACAGCAAGGTAAATGGGGCCTTTGAACCACAAAATAAAAAAAGTAAATGTAGATTTTGTGGTTAAGAATGGATGATAAGTTAGTTAGGAGGTAACACTATAACACTATATTGGGTAAAAATTGTTTTGTGGTGAATAAAAAAACAAGGGCAAATTGGACCTGTGAACGCAAAAGGTACGTGTCCCTTTCTAACACAATATGATAAGTAAACTTTTCAAAAGGTTTTATGTTGCTAGGGCCTCCTTTTACCAGGGCAACTCATTCTATGTTCAACTCATGCTATGTTCCCAGAACATGCCCATATAATGCACATAGAATTTTGAACATAATGGTTGTTTTAAAATGTGTGCATTAACATTCTAAACGTTTCTTTTTAAACTTGTCTATTCAATCAAGTGCCCTCACAATCCTTGTTTATTATATCCGTACTGATAGATATTACAGCATTTATACCTCTAAAGGGAAAACACACCCCTTTCAAGCTTTCAAGCAACCCTGTTTTGTTCAAACCTTGGTGACGCTCCGGGTAGCCATTAAAAACCTATAGTACTATTCAATAGACCAGTTAAAATATATAACATTTCTGTAGAGATTGTCTTTGTACATCTAAATAGCTTGTCTTTCTCGATCAACTGGCACACATAAATTCACTTCTTCTCGCACTTCTTTAATGTTGGCCCAGCGACAAATATTGGCATACACATTAGCTTCTGATCGACTCCAAACCCTCGCCTCTCTTCAACTCCTCCTCCCTAAACCTTGGTCTTCTACCTCATGACTCTGGGCCAGACACCTTCCAGTGCCACACAACAACATATTTCATTACACCGCTCTACAGCCACATGGCTGATTGAGCAGCAATAGCTTTCATTAGATTAGCTGAGGTTGGGTTATGGGGTCGCAGTGGATCGTGGGTAAGTGTGGAAGTGTACATGTTTGCCTGTACATGACCGGATGTGTCTGTGATATGTGTGTATGTGTGTGAGGGTTTGTGTGAATGAGTGTGTGGAGGTTGCTGGTTGTCATTCTGTGCGGTGTCATGCTTTCCTGCCAATGCTGGCTGGGGCTTTCACACATGGGCATGCACGGCATTTAGATAAACTAGAGTCCATCGGCTGGGGATGTGAAGGCTGCCGAGATCTCATCTAATGAGGCTGGACTGCTGCCAAGGTACACTCTCTAAGTACCAGTGAACACACTGGAGCGTCCCAGGTCAATCTCCCCCATAATGATATTCTGATATCCACACATATGTAAAATGGAGGGTTTAAGAGGGTCACGAATAGTCGCTGCTTACATTTATTCGGATTAATGCTGCCTTCAAATGGAACTCGGGAAACTGGTCAACCTGGAACTACCAGAGAATTTGAAGTTGTGAAAAACACAACAGTGGGCCATTCATAGGGACTCTTCTCGTGAACGTGGTGAGCAAGACACAAAGACATGGATAATGCTCTGTTGTACTCTAAAAACACTAACCAATTTAGGTCTAACAACTAAATTTAGTAAGATAAGAAAAACTCACTTTTGAGCCATGTGGTTTGTTTGACAATTGTGACAATTGTGACAATTGTGACAATATCTATCTATCTATATATCTATCTATCTATCTATCTATCTATCTATCTATCTATTTGTGTATTGTGTATTTCAGGCATGCTCAGAGAACATATGGACCTAAATAAGGGGTTAAGGTGTCCTTGTGCTGGATGATTAAGCCCTACAGTTAGGCTTACATAGTGGGCATAAAATCTGTAGGCTAAAATTTCAGCAGGACACTGATAAGAGTACTGGGAAAAATATCTAACTCACCATAATCTTTCTATGACTTCAATTAATCAAGTTACCAGCGCCACTGTTCATTGGCTCTGTAAAGTGATATCCTTTGCAGAGGCAGTAGCACCACACGTCACGTTAAAGCTATCATACGGCATCACTTGGCTTAGTGTGAGGCTGCCCTTGAGGGCTAATCTATATGTGTTCCCAGTGCTTGGGATATTGATAAAACATAGCCAAGACTGAACGCTCAGAGAATTCAAGGTCTTGAGAGTAAAGTAAGGGGTCCTGCGATAGCACTGGCATTGTGCCTTTGTAGCACATTATTACTCATATCCTGTTTCTGTAATTTTCCATCCACTTTTCCATCTTCTCTTTATCTCTCTATTATTCAAGCTCCAATCCCAGGCTACTACACATTAAACCTCTTATAACCGGGCACAAGTAATCCGCTTCCTGGTTTGATTCTGTATATGGACGGAAAATGTGTTTAATATTAGCCTATTGATGTAAGACAGGTCAGGCACAAATACTACTGTGCAGATATATTTATATAACTTATATATATATTATACATACAAAGTTCAACAATAAAATTACTGGAAGGCAATAATAATAACAACACATTAATTTATCTTAAATCTTAATTGATTCTTATAATCAGATGTAGGTGTGTTTCTTTGTCAGTGCCTTTGCTTTTGAATTCTTTGAAATAATCCTGAATGTACAACAGCACAAAGGAAAACATCCCTCCTTTGTTCAAAACATCAGAACAAACGCTAGGCTGGTTTTAATCTGGAAAACAACAACAACAACATAACATAATAATAATATTAACAGTAATCCTTGGACAAATCCTCTTTCTGCACTCTGTGTACCTCCAGGTCATGTAGCTTTGTTCAGTATAATTTTACATTACTGTAACATCCCATCCAGTTAGTTGTTTTTCCGTGTGTTTCATGTTTCAGGTCCAGTCCTGTTTTTCTGTCTCTCCTGTTACTTTGTGTCTTTTGGGGCAGGATAGTCTAGTGGTCTAGGTGGTGAGCAAGATGCCAAAACCCTGCTCTATGTAATAGCAGCATGTAATTGTAAGTCGCTTTGGATAAAAGCGTCTGCTGAATGTAATTGTCTTAGATTTGGTTATTGTCTTCACCTGTGCTCCCCTGTATTTAAACCCTGTGTTTCTTGCTAGTTAGTTTTTGTCGTTACTTTCTAGTCCCCTGTGTTCTGTTACATGTTGTTTCTCAGTGTTTCCACTTGCTGTTTCATGTGCCTGTCTTAGTTGCCAATTCTTGCCTACCCTCTTGTACTTCTGCTATAGTGACTTCTCCGTGTACCGAACCTTGCCTGCACTCCTGTCTCCAAACCTCCCTTGCACTTGGATCCACCACACACCATTACAATTACCTTCTTACCCTAAAATGTAGCCAACATCAGGCTGGTAAAGGAAACCGACCGGAACGCAGGACATGACTGGGTTTAAGGGTCTATGAGAGCCTCTACAGATGAAGGACCTGCTTGTTTATACCACTCAAATGTGCGAACAGTCATGTATGCGTTTGAGACAGAAAAAAAAAAAACTAGAAAGAGAATGGTACAAGAGAGGCCAGCTGTCAGTGTGACAGGCCCTCTTTTCCCTTCCCTGTCAACTTCTCCTCGCCTGTAAATCACTACCTCTTGGTGCAGAACAGGGAAGACATAGCAACCCCCCCCCCCCCTTGCAATCACAACACTGCCCGACAAACTGTCAGCGCTCTTGTCCATCATGAACAGCGCTCTTAGCGACCGCTCCACTGTTAAAAGAACCCCATTAGAGGTTCCCCAACGCACGTGCGTGAAACATGATCTCAGTGCTTTGCTGTCATGGAAACCTCACACGCTATAAACACACACGTTACAGGCACGTTAAGCGTTTACAAAGTGTCATCCGTGTCGGACAACTTTATAGGCAAAAATGTCAGCGTATCATATGATGGTATAGCGCCCATTGATGTACATGCGCACACACACACACACACACACACACACACACACACACACACACACACACACACACACACACACACACACACACAGACAGACACAAAAACATTTGTTTGCCATTGGTCTCATACACACTCTCTAGTAGTTCCCCAGTAAGATGATATTATATTGCCCGTGTCTTCTTCTAGATATCATAGCAGCCATTCCCTCAGTAATAAAATAATAAGAGACACTGATTGATTAAACAGGGTAAAATATAATTCTAGTATAAGATCCGTATAAGATAAGAGATAGACCTACCAGATGGATGGATAAGCAAACACAGTACTGTACACTACAGAAAATTAAGATAATGAAGATAATCCTGTGAGTTGCATCTGATCTGGCAATGCATTATTTGCAAATAATGAACTGTAGCTTAAATAGCATTTTTCCTCACTTATTCATCACACGAATGTAATTCATGAACTTTATATTACAGTTAATTAGTTTGCATTGGTGTCGATCACTATACTAGCAAGTATTGCAGCAGTGGGTTTATTTATGTACGGTAATATATTCTTATAAATATTTTTTTCTGTGTTAGAGGAATTTCACATTATTATGTTGTAGCAATGTCCGGCAAAAAATAGTTTATCTTTATTAATACATTTGATGAGTTTTTACATGTAAAATTAAGATTCAACTCAAATACATCCCATGGGATGGGATCTTCTCCTTGTGTGTGTGTGTGTGTGCATTGCGTGATTGGCGTAAGAGGATGCAGTGATGGAAAAGACTGAAATAAGTTAATTTACTTCCAAGGACCTCCTAACAAGATGCATACATAATTCATAAATTAAAAAGTAGGCATATTTTCCTTGTCGAAAGTTCACATTTGTTGGCAGAAGGTGTTGCTTTTGGATGATAATCACGCTTTCTATTAGAAAGGTAAACACTCACAAAAAATGGAAAACATTGTAGGCCAACTTGTTTTAAATACAAAAATCTAATTTTGGCTATGGATACATTTCCATTTTTAGTTTCAGCAAATTACATACATTCAACCTAATTTGTAGTGATGAGGCTTCATAAATTTGAAAATAACACCTTGCACCTTTGAGGCAGGATAAGGCCTAGTTGGAAGATTAGCTTTATGCATGCCAAAAGCACAATGTGAATGCGACAGGAAGCTAGACGAGCACTAGCTGACAGTACTAGCTGCAGGGGTGTAAGCATCACACTGCAGTGTAGATTTTGCTACATGTCCTGCCAGATCTGAGCATGAATAAATAAACATAGCTGGATTTGTCCAATTTCTTACCTCAGCCCCTGGGGTAATAACCAGAATACTTCTGACACCTGCTATGATCATTAATTATCCTGTCTGTACATGCATTATTTCACAGGTGCGATGGTAAAAATAGTTTTTATCTATTTTTACTGGATGCAAACTAATATGAAGCAATGTGTGATGAAATTTCAATCATACATTTATTGGTTGCAGGTAGGTACTTCAACATCACTTGCTTTAGTGGCCTTTAGAATAAAATATGCAAACTTTTAGTAAAACAAGGATTATTGTCTAACAAGACATTGCCTGAACCTTTGTGTGCTTGTTAGGCTGTTGGTATTTTTACAATATCTTCAGAGGCCAACTGCACATAATATTTAATAAAACCTAGTAATCCAAAACGAGACGTTAGTCTAAATGTAATTAACGGTGAAAGAAAACCATGGCTAGCTTAGCCATGCGACTCTCCATGTTGCCATGTTGGTAACTTCCCAGCATGATAAAGGACTTAAAAATCGAATTGGGGAATTTAGCAAGCATAGGGGTTAGCAGATACCCAGCATTAGGGCTGCTCGATTATGGCAAAAATCATAATCACGATTATTTTGGTCAATATTGAGATCACGAATATTTAACACGATTACTTACTGACTTTGGAAACATCATGCATTGATTTAACCTTTTTTAAAAACTTGTATTTTTAACAGTGGATTTCCTTGAATATAATTATATATTCTATTATATTATATATATTATATCATTCCTATAATAAAAAACGCTGTTTAGAAACACTTCAAATTGAAATTGTCATCAATGTAATGAATTGTAAGACTGATGTAGGCTCCATGGTGCGGTTTGACCAAATGTCCGTTGTAGTTGCAAAGTATTCGACACATCATTTGCAACTTCCTCACAGCATTTATTATACAGGGCAGGCAGTCCAACAACTGGTGAAACGGTGTCGCGATGGCATCGCGTAACGCTTGTCCAAAGTTTCTTGAATCCCTGGTTGCTAACAGTGCTAACTGGACACGTCTTTTGCAATGAAGAATGTGATGGCATCTGTTATTTCTTTATATCTGCGTGAGCAGGATGGGTAGGGGGTTGCATTATAAAAAGTGTCCCTAATCGATGACTGTGTTGTGGTGGAAGAAGACGACAGGGCTTTTATTTTCTCAGTTTTTTGTTTGTTTATAGTTTGCTCATAAACCACTTTGTGATTGAATTTCAGATGATTAAACAAATTGGTCATATTTCCGTGTGGTGCAGACACCACCATGCAACAAATCTTGCACATTATTTGTTTTTGTTCCACATCGGACTCCTTGAAACCAAATTGGTTTTACCTTTCTTGTCGACCAAAGGCTCTCTTTCTGTCATCTTTGCTCGAGCTGAACTAAACATGCCACAGCCTGACGGGGAGTGAGTGTG
Source organism: Percopsis transmontana (assembly GCA_025447815.1). Taxonomy (NCBI): domain Eukaryota; kingdom Metazoa; phylum Chordata; class Actinopteri; order Percopsiformes; family Percopsidae; genus Percopsis; species Percopsis transmontana. The sequence continues at coordinate 754 of JAOEHI010051759.1, read as the reverse complement.
GCCTTTTAGGGAGGGGCGAAAGAGCACCACTCACAAGGAAAATGCAGTGCGGGACAATAATCGTTTTACCTCGATTATTTTGTTTTCATAATCGTAAAATTCATAACGAAAATTTTGATTGATCGCACAGCCCTACCCAGCATCATGTTAAATGATAGAGTGCAATACAACACAAATCTAATGGAGACTGGTATGAATAACCAACTGACACACAGAGACTGTGTGTGACCACAGTATACAGTATACAGAATGAATACGAGATTTTCTGAAGGCACTACAGAATGAGGTAAGGAAAGGTTGTAGAGTAAATGTCAGGCGTTGAAGCGGGGGGGGACGGAGAGTACAGTAAAAGAGCGAGTATATAATAGTTATCAAGAACTGGGAGTGAGGAAGAAAAGGGGAGGACAGAAATTCAGAGTAAAACCTGTCAGAGCCCGTCATTGCTGAGGAATGAAACGAGAGACTCAAAGAGAAGAGATGGGAAAAGGAGGGAACTGAGATGGACTGTGAGCTGTGTCAACTCAGGCGAGAGAGCCAGGTGATTAGTAGTGATGTGATGAGCTGTCTGTGTGTGGGTGTGTGTGTGTGTGGGGGGGTCTTCTTATGAAGGATAGCCATCTAGCATGTGAATGAGACCCACTGGGAAGGTGGTGGTGGTGGTGATGGGGGGGGGGGGGGGGCACAACGGCACACCCAGCTATAATTACCATGGGAATGACACAAATTTTGACGCAAAAAACAAATGTAATGATAA
>JAOEHI010051758.1:0-18003 GCA_025447815.1 Percopsis transmontana | reverse complement strand
CACACACACACACACACACACACACACACACACACACACACACACACACACTCACACACACACACACACACACACACGCACACACACACACTGATCTACAAAGGAGATAATACATACTAATTTCCATAACTTGCTCACAATCTCTTGAAGAATATTATCCATAAATATAAACATCAAAGATGTCTTCAGGTAATGGGAAGCAAACAAGTGAATTTCCATAACTTGCTCACAATCTCCTGAAGAATATTATCCATAAATAAAAACTTCAAAGATATCTTTAGGTAATGGGAAGCAAACAAGTGAATGTGTAAATAAGTGAGTTTGTGATGAAGATCTTGATATGAGTAACTGATGGACTGACTGACTGATCAACTCTACAGCATCTCTGGATATGTCTGGATTCGGCCTATGAAGTGACCAAGAAGCTAAATGTGCAAAACAAATTGTATTAGGATAACAGCATTTATTGCTAATACACTGTGCTAGAATTTGCATGTAAGTAAACTAATTAACTAATAGGCCAACATGCATACATACATAAACATTAGAAAGAAATAGAAATGGTATGTCCAGTTTATACCTTGTTTTCAGCTGACTTCCATAAATATCGGTGGCTTAATAATTAGATCCTTTACAAATGACAACTGAACTCAAGAGTCGCAGTGATGCTTTATGATGAGTATGTTGCACAGTCTCAGATGCTGGTTAGATATACATCTGCTGGTTGGGTTGTGAGAGGTAATGCTTGTTTATAACATTCCTTAATTTACCATTCTCTTGTATTTTTTCTTTAACCGTGGATCTTTTCTAATTTCTCCTGGGGCCACAGAGGGTGTACCACCCATGAACAATTGCAAACGCAACAGCAGCGGTGCTCCGCCATTTATGGAAGAGTGGGTGGAGGGATGACGTTGCCTTATTAACACAGATTGGGCAATGCACCTCTTAATTTTCCCCAACCTAGTTAAGTACGAACAAAATGTCTTACGTGTGCCTCTGTCACACCTTTGGAACTGAGCTTCAGAGACCCAGACTAAAAATTATGAATTCATCAAAATACCAAGTAGGCATTCACAATTATAGTGCTATAAGTCGCATGAAAGGCCTGTGAGTCTGATGAGAGATGTCAGCACAGACATTACTGCGGTTTGACATCACACGCACACCCCACAACAGTGTCGGCTTGTGCTGTTTGAGGAGGGAAATTGCTACGCAATGCAGGTGATGGAGCAGCTTTAAAACAATTTCAGCCATGTGATATTCACACACAGGTAGTGTCTATGACGAAAGCATCAAGACGGAGGCAAGGTCACGTACAAAGAAATAGCATCCAAAACAAGCAGTAAACAATTTGTGGACGGGGCATTATATCTCTCTATATCTCTCAGTACATGCCCTATGTTCAAAACAATAGATTTTAGGCAAAATATTGGTTGAGGCGAAATATTAATATTATTTCGACGTCCCCTATTTGAACACCACTCAATGGTAATAGGCCTACCTGGATGGAGGTTCTTATTAAAAAAATCTTTCCCCACTGACCTGAATCGTGCAGGTGTACTCAGAATCGTCCAGCAGCCTCACAGTACAGTTGCATTCTCTGTCTAGACTCCTGATGCTGCTACTCATCAATCGGCTAAGCATCTTCTCGTTGGTTCACGTACAGGACCAGCAAGAACAGCACAAACCATAAATAAGTTATATTTGTCACGTTAACGACGTCGTTGTTCTTTGGTCCCACACCTGGACAAGCGCAATGACAGCCTGGAGCGATGGTTGTGGTGGCGCATCGTGCAAGCGTGCTCACATAGAAGGCTTACAGTCATCAACACCGCGCTGCGTTTCTTCCCTCGGCCAAGAATGAAACTGGTATGAATAGACTGGCCTGTCCATCTAAACTGTTCTCAACCTCATACCTTAATCCCTCGATGTTGCCGCTCGCATTCCTGCTGGGCGGAGCGGAGGTTGAATGGCGTGTCATTTAGCCAACGGCAAGAAATCACAGGAGAGATCCTACCATGCCATCATTCCACCACCCACAGGTCGGTATCCCTATCTCAACTAGACGCCTGCTATTTCAGCGAATCTGCCTGTGTTGAGATGAGGTTTTTGCGAAAACAGTTTTCACCCAGGCTTACACACTGCGTTTCTTTTAACGCATTGGGCTGTGTAAGTAACTGCTTCAGTGGCAAGGAAAGTCTTGTGTTACCTGTGTGGATCCTACCAGGTTTCGTGTCAAGAATATACATGAGGATTCTTCTTTCTTTATAATATTCCTCCATCTAGTGGTGATATTTAACAAGTGCATCAACCGTTAGATAACGCTTTTGAGAGAAGTAAACATGCATTTTCACTAAATCGTACTTCTATCACTTTCTAGTTTGCGCTTTTCCGTTTTATCGTAAATATTATGGGTAATGGGGTGGCGATGTAAAAAATAACGGGGGTTATGTTAATTTGAGTATTTTATATGTATTCAAAGCAGCTTTTGGATGGGTTGAAGTGGTATTTTGTTTACAGGTAGCCGATAGTAAGATGGTGACAGAAGTGTATCTGAGCCAAAACGTTAGATAAAGCGTGATTATGATAATATTATGTAAATGTTCCCTGCTGGTAAATTTGTCGCCAAACATAAAAACCTAAAAGGGTATTTAAACGTACACTGATATTTATTATCAGTGTACAAAATATGGACATATATTATTGAGCAGAAATTGCAAAAGAAGCCTATCTGCCGTGACATTGTTCCACAATGCCGTGACCCGGATTCGAACCGGGGTTGCTGCGGCCACAACGCAGAGTACTAACCACTATACGATCACGGCGAGCTACGACAGGCTATGAGCTTCAGTGCCATCTTTCGTCATATAGTTCTTGAGATATGGGTCTACTGTAGCTGTGTGATTTATTCGTTCTTATAGACTTGCTTTAACACTATTCATGGAATGCAACCCTTACGGAACAGACAGACGTTTGTCAAATGTATTCATGAAATAAGATAGAGATTAGTATAATACTCACATTTGTACACAGTATATTTTAAGGAATTTGAAAACTTAAAATTTCAGTGGAAGACATGAAGAATGATTTGAGGTTGGAGGTTGGGACGTTGCAAAGGAGCATGGATTATTTCTCAAAGGAAATCCTTGCCCATTTCTGTTTTCAATGCATTTTTCGATGCAATGAAAGGTTAAGATCGTGACGCCATAAAGTTTCCTTTGCATAGGTGGAACAAAAATCTAAACAGGTTTAGAGCACATGTTTATGGTTTCTGGCTGAACATACCATATAAACATGAATATAGTATATATATGGAATATTTATAGGATACAGAGTGGATTTCTGTCGATATAGATTGAGGCTCTTTGAATGTTAATTTTGCCAGCGACATCTACTGGACAAATGTCAAACCATCGGTTTCGGCCATGAGTTACCGAGCTGGCATGGCTGGCTCACGGTTTCAGTCTGTCCTCTGATTGGCTGGTCGGCGAGACACTTAGTAGTAGTAGCGGATACTACAACGATATATTTTACAGTTGAGGAGTATGTTACCAAACCGTGTATTTTCAGCAAAACGTGATCTTGACCTGCGAAGACAAGACCTGCGTAAACCCAAGTTATGTATGATTGCATGTAACTTTAAAATGTTGCTCGCTTCTTTCTTACACCATTTGTTTTTACCACATGCTACCACATGTTGCGGTTTGTTTTTATGGACTGCTTATATGCATTGCCTCAAAACTAGGTAGGCATGGTGCACTGATTGTTTAACTATTTTCCTAGAGAACGCATTAATGGAGAGAACATCCTTTCGTGTTTTCTGTTCGCAGGCATGACCCATGTCCATTGGTTACGTAAGGGACTCAGGTTGCACGACAGCCCAGCATTAATTTACGCTGCACTATAAAGAGAGAAACCTTGTGTTCATGCTGGACCCTTGCATCATAAAAATATCCGTGTTGGCATCAACCGCTGGAGGTTTCTCATAGAAGTCCTCAAAGACTTGGACTGCAGCCTTAGGAAGGCAAAAAGAAAAATTGGCTTTAGTTATTATATACTACGAACTACATACAATAACATACCTACTACTTCTTGCCAGAAAATGCATTTCACACAAATGTATAGCTTACATAAGTGTAGAAAGTGTGATAAATATTCTATATAGGCCTACAGCCTTGGGAAAAATTAAGAGACCACTGCAATTTTATTTATATTTACAGTACTGTGCAAATGTTTTAGGCCGGTGTGAAAAAATGCTGTAGAGTAAGAATGTTTTCAAAAATAGACATGTTAATAGTTTATTTCCATCAAACAGAAGAAAAATCTAAATGAAATCAATGTTTGGTGTGACCACCCTTTTAATTCTTCTTTGCACACTTGCACACTTTACTGTTGATTGTAGACACTCATTCTTGTACCCCTCTCCAGCCTGCGTCTGCGCTAAGACGTCGTCTGACCAGGCAGAGACGCTAGCGCAATATTTGGTTTAACTGACACCAAACTAGAATATCGCATACAATCTGGCCCATAAACGTCTATAAAATGTCGCCTGCAAGCGTAAAAGTATCACTGTCCACACCTAAAAAATGGATGTGTACAGGCGGTTAAAAATTTCGTGTTTACATGTCATGATATTACATCCAATCAGTACACTTGGTAATGAATATTTCTACATTTGAATAAGGGACTGTGGTAACACCTGGCTAGATGCAACGTATAGTAGGCTATTACATATTCATGATGTGCTTGCATGTATTACAACTTGGTGTCCATGGACCATGACATACGCGTCTTCGTGGTGATACATAATCTGCACGTAGGGTTTTCGTAACAGAAACTTTATAAACATTTGAGATGATGTGACTATAATGTATTATATAGTCTGCAGACATCAATTATTTGCGGCTGTAGGCCTACACGTAAAAACATTGCGTCTATAACCTACACGTAAAAAGATCGCTCCTGGACACGTAAAAAAATAATGTTTTATTGGTCAACACGTGCATTTATTTTTATACATGTGGACACATGATACTTTTACGCGTGCAGACGACATTTGGTCGTTTTTGGCCCCATATGCATGACATACTAGCACTGCACATGATTTTGACTGACACACCCTGACGCGCCTCCACGCCCATTTCGGCGCAAGCGATGTCATGGCGCGCCGGGAAATTAGCACAATTAACACACACAGGCAAGAGAATAACCACCTTGCGCCCAACGGAATTGTCATTGCGTCTGCGTAAATCGCTTGAAATAATTTGACTAAGAACAATTCTATGATATGATTCTTCTTGCATGAGGCCCATTATACAATATAACAACACTTACTGTAAATGCTCACTATTGCCTGTGATCGTCTGAAGTTTGTGTGTGTATATAGATGTGCATGTGTGTGATGTACAGCTGTCCTTGGAGGTCAAGTCTTCTCTGGTTTCTGCTTTCTTGGAGCCGACATCGGCATCCGTATATCCAGAGGGTGATGTCACAGCCTCAGCAGCAAGTGTGGGCAATCTTACAGGACCAAGTTTAGTTTCCACGGAGACCTGTCAAACATCAAAACAACCTGCCCTGGGGCTTGGCATCGGCCTGCCCTGGAGATAAATCCTCATAGCACTAGGCACATGCAGCCCCTTTTCCACTAGAGGTCAAACACGAGCTTACAGTATCTCTTTTAATGGAAATCCCCCTAAAAATATAACAATTATTTACTTTTATTTACATTTACATTTATGATAATTTTCCGCTCACATATAACGTGAGAGTAGGCTACATATTTGTATATATAGCCTATATGTCATATTTTGTACAACTTGTTAGCATGTACAGTATGATAATTTGCCTTGTTGATAGGTCACGTATGCCTTAATGTCTGTTTTGTAAACAAGTTGGCCCCAGGCCTGGCATACCATTCACATTTGTGGTTGAAAATAGGGTTAGAACTGCTGCTTAACTGCGCTGGAGCTCCGTGCAGTAACTTCCCAGCTGGGCTGGAACACGTTGTTCTAATGCCAGGTGCCATTCAGGTTTATTAGTGCTAGTGAGTTATTGCTGTACTTAATTTATGTTGCATGGCTCCACATGTCAGTTTTATTGTGATTCCAAGCACCATAACTGGACTGTTAACAGATTTTTAACCAGAAGAAATAACAGCCAGTCATCAAGGGGTTATTAATAAAACTGTTCTGTAATGTTGCAATCTTTTTTATGTCACATATACTGAACACATTTGTTGAGGATGGATTATTAAATGCGGGTTAAGGCTGGGGCTTTATTCAGTGAACTAAAAGGTTATTGGGTTATTTTTCTCATGTCAGGGTAAACACAGGAAAAGAAAATGTAACAACCATTCTTATCTGTTTTGGAGCTCCACGTCACACTAACACATATCCGTCCCATCCACCTGTTTTGATTCTATGCTTTAACTTCTGGGAGTCACCAAGGCATCGCATCACATTCACCACACAGTCACCCGTTGGGAAGCTGCAGAGTGCACCTGTTCAAAACAAAAATGATGGAATTGCCTAATTGTACAGAAAAGTGAACAGCTGCTCACATTTATTCTGGCACTCAATATCACAAGTTATATGAAGCAGCTGTGACCGGGAAGGTGTGCTGTTAAAAAACACCTTCAAAGTCTCACGGCCTTTGCTCATTGCTGTGTTGTTGACTATCTCTCTTGCTCTTGACCTTGGATTGGAAGAAGAAAAAGAAAAAAGAGGCAGGTTCATGGAAAGATTGAACCTTTTGATGATGTCCCCCAAGTTGGTGAATTATTTGCTGCTGTGCAAAAGAGATTAGGTTACAGTTGTCCAACCAGGTTGGGACACGTGACGCTTGACACAATTTTACTTGAGGTATACTGTAGGAAAATTACTTGACATGAGATATTACCTGACATTTGTGGGACATTTGTATCTCTATGCATTAATGTGTTAATACGTTTAGTGGTATTTGCATGAAATGAATTTGGGACATTGATATATAATGTGATATATAAATATTTAAAATATATATACAAAATAAATATATATAAATGGAAAATTCTTGGCAGTTTGTTTTATTTCAGTTATGTTGACTTTGTTTTTATTGTTTTCTTCATTTAGATTTGACTAGGTATTCTTATGACTCAGCACTGACTTGGGTCGACCTTGTGACACCGCTGTCTCCTACCCCCTTCTTCATCAAACATTAAAAAACATTCACCTAGACCCAGTCTTCCTTTTCCACAAGCTCTAATATGTGAAAACACATAAGTCGCTGACGGTAACAACCTCTATGTATGAGTGTGACCATGTTAACAAATAAGGATACCAGTGTTGTATACACACTCATAGATTAAGGTGTCAGTGAACATCATGTGTAACTCCTCTATAAATCTGTCAGGCTAAACAACTGGAGTTCTGGAGGAAGTGCTAAACATAGAAAAACATGAGGCAATGGGAAGGCAACATTGAAAACATGCTATCCACTTATCCCTATTAGAGTTCAACTTTAAAATTCAAGCAGGATGGTAGTTTTTACCATTGTGTGATTGTAAATTCTCACAGATACCGTGTTAAAAAATTGCTTTTTAACCATCTGTTTTAGGAGAGTAAAAGGAGCCGCGTGACCGTGTTTCAAGGGCCACTGTAGTGATTTCACCCCCTGTTGTGCTTTTGAATCCCCTTCTCAAGGCCCTTAAAAAATGTCCAGACTATGTAGCACACCACATCTTTTCTAGCCGGTAGAAACAGTTAGCTGCCATGCAATGCTGTACTCTACGTCTAACACGAGAGAGAGGACATTTAGGAATCCTTTCATTGCTCATTCAAAAATGCCACACAATATTTACTATGACAAACAGGATCTGCTCTTTGTTCAATCTCCCACTCCCAATATTATTTTAGAGGTAGATTAGCTGTCATCAGCTAATGACCTTTGTCAGATTCTTGAATCACCTAAAATTCTAAAACTATGGGATATTTTTCGGCTAATAGACAGAAAGTTGAGATAAAATATATTCAGCTCCTGGCACTGAAATGGAAGGGAGAGGCCGTTGCTGAGAAATGTAATGGATGGATGGAAACAAAAAGTAATTTTAAATAGCAGCACCGCGAGTACATAGGCATGTGTAATTTGATGAGGCTATCTAGTGTAACATAAGAGGGAATTCTGTCTTTGAACTTGATTCAAGTGCGACACACATAACGTAATTCATTTTAGAAGAGCCAGTTATTATCAGTTCACGGAACAGTTTGTTGACCTGTTTAAGTACATGGAAAAATGTTAAGGGTGAAATCTTGCACAAGTACAATAAAAACAAAATATTGATGTGTGTTTAAGTAATAGAGCATGTAATTGCATGTGTGCATATGTGGGGCTTTGTAAGGTTATGTGAACCCAGAGCTCTTTAACTGCCAGATGGTTCAGCCTATATAAGGCTGTTCTATTCCTATTGCTTTTCCTCTAGGGATCCAATGCAATTGTCCACCAGGGCACAATGCATGCCAGAGAGCCTGTTGGGCTTCACCATGTTATGATGCAAACGTATCACCATATATAATTTGGAGAGGATTATAGGGCCAGACTCTTACGGAGATAGGACATGTTATACAGAGTTTTATAAAAGCTTTGCCTATATTCAACAAGTTCCAGGTCAGTGTAGTACTTTACGCTTTAGACTTAACACCTTTATGTTTGGAAGATGGACACCAGTGTGACTGAATGCCTTAAAGAATTTTTCTGTGTGCTTTTAAGTGCACTTTTAACAGTGGTGTCATTCCTCTGATTGACAGACTCACATAATGCTTTACTATCATATATTTCCAGAACTGGATAAAAGATTAACTAACTGCCACATAAAATGTCCTAAAATATCCAGTTCCTAAAACTACGCCCTGTTTTCTAAACCCTCTCCTCCCATTTGGAGGGCTACCAAATCTGGAATGACCTTGTGTTTTACATGGGGGGTTACTCGGAACACTGGGCCGTCACTAGGATTACAAATCACTTCTGTTGGGACTCTTTACACAATGCCTTTTTCTTTTTGCTACTGGCATATTGTTTTTGATTATATGGTCCGAGGGCTAGTTTTGGAGAGTGTGATGTGCTCTTGTGCCTATTTGCGGGCCAGCTATTAATAGTCAGACAGGGTACGTATGCTCATGTTTGATTGGAAATTGCAGTGCCTTGAGTCGTAGCTGTGGGATATCTAGACAACGGACAAAAAGAAACTGATGAGGAAACTTGTGACTGGTGAGTTGACAGTAGATGTGTGATGGAAAATTGTTTTCCTGCTCCATTTAGTCTTAAATGTACCCACAGTATGCAACGACGTTTTTACAAAACATCTCTTGTGATGCTTTGCTTGGTGTTGAATAGCATTGTTCTCCAGTCAGTACAAAGTAGATAAGTATTTTAATGTAGGTACATTATGTTATGTGCCAGTTTCCGTCTGCTGTTATGTAATTAGAGCTTTCTTTTTGAAATATTGCAGGTGTTCATAATTTTGTGAGTCTTTGTCTGTCGGGACGCAACCAAGACCAAATCAGAAAAGGGTTTTTTTTTTCTTCCTTTTTCTCTCTTTAATTTTACATTGGAATATTTTTCTCTGGGGAGTTTTTCCTGGGAAACTTTGACCAGTGTGTAATTATATCTGGTGAAAAATGAGTTCCAGGAGGACGATGACACGCTCCTATTCTGCCGATGGGAGATCGACTCATTACAATGGTGATGATGTCAATGGAAGTAGCCGCCCCAGTAGCCGAAGCTACCTCTCCAGCGTGAGGCCTGAAAGCAGGTAGATTTTCCCCAACTGGAACTGAATGGGGTTGTCATTATTATATGACTACGCCCAGTGTCGAGCCTGCATTGACACTGTACATGATTTTCTAAACTATTTGTCTTGAGTGTGAAGCAAAATTGCATGGCATTGTTTGTTCTCTTTGTTTGTTCTCAATGTTTTAACATTGCTTGTTGCTGTGAGTCTTCTGCATTTGCTTCCCTACAATCCAAGCTTATATTTTACATAAAATTTAATCGGAAATGTCTTGTAAATTGTCAAGGCCTAATTAGTACACTATGTTATCCCTCCCCTATTCACAAATAATTATAATTGGAATCCAACAAGATAGCAACAATAGAAAATGCATGTCTGTTTGCATTATTAAAACTAAAAAATATCATCACATTGCTTTAATTAAAGGGTTACTCTCTTTAGCATTAGAGTCTTGTTTTGTTTGCTAAATCATGGATAACAAACAGCCAAGTGTAACAGTATCCCTAAAGTGTGAACTGACCCAAGACCGAAATGGATGTCGACACCAGACATAGATCAATTTAACATACTACAATCATGCAGATTAGCTTTCCATGCTTATTACTGTGGCATGCAAGAATTCACCAAGTAATACTTATTCATCTACTTCGGCTTAATGTTCACGCTATAAAGATTCATTACATACACTCATTTTGCATTGAATACATTATAGGCTAATGTCTGTGTTTTCTAAATTAACTCCATATGGAACAAAGAGGCTCATAATCAAATACAGGGAGGACATTTTTAATATAGTGTGTGAAATCTTGAATTTATTTCCTCTTTAGTTTTAATCTTTTGCTTCTGATGTTGTTGTACAGTTATTTGTTTTTTTTTGTGGGTTATTATAATACATTTTAAGGGTTGCCCAGTATTTTGCTTGTAGTTCCCACAATCTTAATATAGACAAAGTTGGACCTCAGTCCTCTGTCTGCCTCAGTGAAAAGTGTAATTTTATAGTCTGTAGTGCTCACACTATATAGGCTATTATGTATATGCTACTATGCTAGTAAGACCTCGTTGTCCATATGATTTTGTCTGTCATGTCTGTCAACCATATAGCCAACATGCATTATTGTGCCTCATGCTGCTACTATGTGCTTCCTTTCTGCATAGCTGCACAAGTCACAGGTATTCTCAGTACAGGCCAACAAGGTATTGTAATACTTTTGTTCAAGTATCTGATCCATGTGTGCATGCAATCTAAGCGCAAGTTAGATGCTTATTGCTCTGTATGCCTTATAATTTATTATTGATGTGTTTACTGGGAAAATATCTAAAGCAGTGGTGGTCAAACATTTGGTTTTGAGGCCCAAATTTTCATAGGATTTGATAGAGTGATGGCTGATTTTGTGTGGCCAGACCCAACATATTATTTTCACCATAGACAAACCACTGCTATTTAAACCAATTAATACTTGCAACTGGCATTTCACAAAATTCAATGTTTAATTCAGGAGCCCCCTTAGGTCCATGATTTGGTCTCGATCTAAACTTTGAAAACCACGGATATTCAGACAATAATGATCAGATTGTACAAAAAGTACGTTTCAGGAAAGTATTTACAATATGGTAAACCAGATTACTTTTACACAGGAGCACACTCTGCAGCGTCATGGCACAATTAACGGAGGAAACACAGCCCTCTTTTGAGACAACCTTGAAGTCAAAAGCTGTGTCAGAGAACTGCAATATGAAGTTCACTTGTGTGGTAAAAGGTAAATGTTAACACACGGTATGGAAGCACTTCTCAACTGAATGAGTTTACAATATCTTTATTGAAGTATATTTGTCTAACACACTCATTCAAGTGAGTCATTACTGATTTTATATGAATATTATTACATTCATTTATCATTCAAAGTTAAATTAACTTGAAGTATAAAAAAAGTTTTAATGTTTAATATCAAGTGGAGACAGTGTTTCCGAGGGCCCTATCTTACACTGTGTTTCTTTGCTAGTTTCCGACGCAGTTGTCATTTTCTTGTCCAGTGCTACGTTGTTTAAATAGCAAATGCACTTGAGGCAGTGGAAAGCAATTGCGTGATTGACCTACATAAAACAAAAGTCATTAATGGTTTTACAAAAGTTAGTTTAAGGGCGTATTATCAACATAGGCGGGTGCACAATGTGCGTACACTGTACAAATAAAAAGTTTACAATGTGAAAGATTATTTTTGTGGACATAAAAATGTTTTATCCTGCAGGAATCCTGCTGTTTTCACTTTGCGCACGAGCAGATCAGTTTCCTCTGTTCTTTCTAACTACTTGGCAAATGCGGCATTATAACTGCAAGCGCACCTGGCTCTTAAATGGAATGGGAGACTCTGATTGGTTTATTGCATGTTAGCCTACTCCCAAAACGCACCCAAAACGAATCAAGAGACTAAGTAGAACAATTTTGAACCATGCGCCTGGCACGGCAACCATTTTTTCCGCCGTTAAACTAGCAAAAGTGGAGTTGGACACGCCCTAAATGCACTTGCGCCATGTGCTGTAGACAGTGCGCTTAGATTAGGTTGGTTTAAAATAGGGCCCATAGTCATTATTGAAATGACAGTATACTTTATTTTTTCTGCTGTCCCGCAAATACAAAAAGGTTTGCTAGCATCCATTTTGGGTAACAGATGACCCAAATAGATGACTCATAAATTGTTAGATTACCCAGAAATTAATGCATCATGATTTTCTAATTACTTGTTTGCTCTTCAGGTTATCCTACCCCCCAAGTTATTTGGTACAAAGACGATATACAGTTAGACAGATACTGTGGACTACCCAAGTATGAAATATTACACAACGGACAAAACCATTCCCTCCATATCTACCAGTATGTATATTTTAAAAAATTGTGCATGTTCACCAAAACTAATCCTGTACAAAGCTGCAACTGTCTCTATCTTGAATTACATCTTAAAACACTGATGGACCTACACTGTAAACTCACCAAATCTTTTCTAATTAATACTGTTAAATTGAAACACAAATTATTTTTTACAGTGTAAATGGGCTTTACTTTTCAGCTGTACAGTGGATGATGCAGCTATTTACCAGGCATCGGCCAGCAACACTAAAGGAATTGTGGCTTGCTCTGGGGTTTTGGAGGTGGGAGAGATGAGTGAGTACAAGATCCACGAGCGGTACTTTGCTAAGCTGAAACAAAAGGCTGTGAACAGACGGAGGGAACTGGAGGGAAAGGAGAACCAGGGCCCTGGTGGCCACGAGGAACAACTAAGAACCATCAGTCCGGAGCGCTCACAGAGAAAACGCCGGTCCCCAATGGAAGCTGGCCGCAGCACGCCCAGCTCCACGGAAGACGAGGGGGTCGAGGAGAGTCATCCAGCCCCACCTGTCGAGACTGAGGCCAGGCTACAAGAGTCTGCAGGGGGGCTTGTGGAGGACATGGGGGGCAGAGTGGAGGAGAATGAACTGCCAACTGTCAATGGCCAGGTCATGAATGAAAACGGCAGCAAAGGCATTACATATATATTTGACTCTGTGCAAAAGATATTTACTGCGCACGAACCAAAAACACCCTTTATTAAAAAGAAGATTAAGATTTCTAACAGTGTGTGGAATTCTGAGGCAAATACACCACCAGAGAGGTTGTCTGAAGAGAAAAGAACAAATCACACATGTATACCACTAGTTTCAGCAGAGTCCTTACAATTAAAAGGGGCATTAGAAGAGGTTATGGAGGTAGACAGACCTATGGACTCTTCAGAATCAGAACTAAACTCAGACTCAGTAACCAAGACAGAACAACCTGACAGAACACCAAAAGATAAAGTTTTTCCCATTAACAAAACACCATTAAAGGGAAACGCTAAAGTCCCTACACTAAAGGAACAACCTACTTTTCCTGTATCTTCTGCCATGGTATCACCAGCTACTCTAATTGATCCGGTCACAGGATCTGAAAGTAAAGTTTCAAATCTTCAGAAGGAAGTTGGGCATAGGGTTACGGAGAGATATTCGGAATTATGCAGCCCCAGTCTTCCTGTTACCGCCGCAGCATTACAGCCACATCCCATAGCAACAGCTCAGCAGCTCCCGAGCAGCATCGTGAAGGTGTATAGCACTAAAACCCTACAGGAGGACAGAGTCATGGAGGTTGACCCGGAGCCCACTTCAACAGAACCTCCGTTTCAGCTCGTTAAGCCGGTAATACACAAAGCTTTAAATGTGACAGTGGATTTAGCAACAGATTGTCTGCACCGCTCCCACACTTCAATTCCAGTACCTCACGGAACATCAGATCATGGGGTGCCAGGGTCAGCAGACACGCCAGGGGAAGGCAATGATGCTTCTCCTCAGTGCCCGTGTAAAGAGACAGGAGATCAGCTGTCTGAGGGGGAAACAAGCCCCAGCCTTATGAATGTGTCTGTGTCTCGGCCACCACTACGGGGCGAGGTGAGTTGCTCTGTTTTCGCATGAGCTCATGAGTGCTTAGCATTGCCAACACAGGCTAGATCACTAACACTAACATCTTGCAGCTATTTATAGCCTTTACAAGTCTGCCCTGTGTTACAAGAATTACATGACGCACACACTGGAAAAATACAAAAGGTACATACCCCCACTTAATTAAATATTATTTCTAAATGCAATCTGAGTGCTAGTAAAATAATTTGTGAAGTGAAATTATTTTTCAACATCTTATATAATTTGCTCCTACTGGTTAGAATTCAGCGGTCAGTAATCGGTCGGTAAAAAAGTAATTTGCCACTATCATTTAAAACGATTAGATAGTAACTGAATAATGATGAAGATTTTCAAAGGATTTTCAAACACACCAAAAAACGAAACAATACATATTTGTAAAGATTTTCATCACAGGTTCCTAGTAGGAGCACACATTAATACAGTTATGTGTCACTACTAGATCACCTTGCTATGATAGGCTTATGGAGTTTCCCATGAACCTACACAGTTGACTGAATATTGTGTGACTTGAGAACGGAACATGGCTGAAGCACCTCTTAAAATTATTTGCATTCCACTCTGGCCACACTTAAACTTAAAATAGCTTTTTCCTTATGAATAGGCCGATTCAAGTAGAAGACTTGGCTATATGCAATGTAGTTAGAGAACCACTGCAAGAGTATATTTTCAGTTTAGCTTACATCATCCCTTTGCATGTAACTGTTCTGATTATATGTGATTTAAATAAGAACTATACTATGTTGTATACTTTTGCCGTTGGAAACCCTATCAGAGGTATTGTGGCTTATCTCCTACAATACATAGAGAGTTAGTCAGAGGTACAATACACAGGGAATCCATCAAATCCACCAAAATATTTGCCTGTGATCAAAATCAACACAGAGTACAGAGCAGGTCAAGATAATGTCACTTGAGAATCCAAATTCCGTTCTCTGGATTTTAGTTATTCAAAAGAAATCATCACATTCATTGAGCGAAGAACTGTAACTGTGTAAAATAATACATGGATTAGTCGGTGCGTATCATCTTTATTCTGTTTATACTTTGCCCTTTATTTGTTGTGTCTGTTACGAAGTAGCTTCCTTTCAAATCAAATGTGTTTATCCGGTTCCAGCATTGCCAGGATATGGGAATATGTATTTACAGCATGGAAACCTCTGCTTGTTTTATGTCTCAAGGTCGCACCGACCCATACACGGACGAATAGGGATGATGCACCTGTCAACATCGAACCCCTGCTAATTCAATGCAAGATGGATGTGCAATCACCACCAACGTCTCCGACAGTAAGCGAGACCAAAACAGATGAAGGCCAGATCTCTACTTTGCACAATCCTGTACAAGCAGGCTCTGTCAAAATTTCGCAGGACACTTGGGATCCCTCCAGGGGATCAAATGAAAGCCATACAGTCCTTTTTACAGACCTACAAAAGTCATGTGTTGAATGTCCTGGTCACGGAGAGAACACCCGAGGGTATAATATTTCCCTCTCTGCCAAGCAAAGCCCAGATGAAGTAGCTATAAAAACTGTTGATGGGACAGAAATACAGGTTGATGAGAAGGCACAGCGTAAAGAGTTAGGTAGATTACACATATTGAAAGACAATCTGGCACCGAATGAAAACAAAGTTGAGATGGAAACTGATAGCGTGTCACTAAAAGTGACTGACCAAGATCCAACTCAAAGCATTATAGATGCTGGAGGAAAAGAAGTTATTGGCCTTACCAGTGCACAGGATAATAATAAAAGTGACAAAAATAAGCTTGTTTTATGGGGAAAACTGGAGACCCATCTAGAAACACCAAATCTGGATCTGACTGAATTGGAGACACTTACTCCTTACAAAAACAATTCAGAACATTCCAGTACCCAAAACACATCTGATAATACTGAGCAGCAAATACAAGGCTTCAAAGAAATCCAAAAACCAGTGTCCAAAGTCATATCAGTTGCTGAACTTATGAGGTCACAGATTAAGGCTCTTGAGTCCGACAATGCACTGTTTTCTTCTGCAACTGACATACACATTTCTACAGAGAAATTCCCAGAATTACCAATGGACCACAAAGAAACAGAAGCAGAAATAAAGAATACAAAGCTTGAAAGTAAAATGGAGACAAGCACTGACGCTAGCCCTACCTTAATCTCTAAGGATAAACCTGACGATGAAGCTATGAAACCCCTAAATAAAGCTTCCCCAACTGCTAAAACTTCACAAAATCCTTTGGTCATCCCTTCTACCACTGCTATAACCATGTGCAGGGATACAGATACCAGAAAAATGTCTGGCAGTACTGAAAAAGAAAATGACAACGTCATGGACAATGCAAAGGAATGTGAATCATCAATCCCTGTTTCTTTAAAGGATGGCCCTGATGTTCTCCGCTCTAGGACTGAAATTGTCCAAATTTCTTCTGATACTTCAGAGAAATTGTCCAGTAAAACCCTCCCAAGTCCAAACCTCCCAATAAATATTGTTCCAGAAAATAGAAAAACAATGGTTAATAATACAAAAGCCAACAGTCCTGATACTATCATGTCTGCTTTAGAGCCTGACGCATGCATTTATAGCACAGATCTAGTATTTACACAAAATGTATCCCAAGAAACTAAACCCTTCAGTAAACTCTATCATAGGACTGAACCAGACTCTGCCACACTTACAGATGGAAATACAAAACACAACGAATCTATGAGGGATTTAAAGAAAACACAGGGGTTTGATACTAAAGGTGCAACTATCTCTGACAAACAAGTGGATAATAATACACTTATTCAACATGATAGCTCATTGGCAGTAGTTGAAGAACTTTCAATGGTTGACTCTTTAATTCTTTTTGCAAATAATGAGGCAATCGCATTGTCTAAGACAAGAAATAGTTCTGCCCATATTCCTTCTGCCACCCCAAAAGAACTGGCCTCTGGAGCTCGCCCCAAAATCTTTATTGGCAAGCCCAAAACAGAGGACAGGGCAGCCACATCACAGATGGATAATCGACCTCAAAAAGAAGAAGCACCCACAAAAAACCACAGCCTTTCCCCGACCTCCATGACTGTCTCTGTCTCTCCAAGTTTCTCACGACGGACACCCTTAATTCAGCCCAGTGGACAGCAAACCCCTCCGAGAGAAAGACAGTCTCCTTTATTGACCCGGAGGAAGATGGCACAGGAGACTTCAGCACAAATCCCAGAGCCCATCCAGCAAAACCACTCCCCCAAGACAGAAGAAAAACTAGACAAAACTAAACCTAACCCATTTAAAGGTAAAACACCTAACGTATTGTATCTTATTAGTATTTAACAATTGATGAAGTATAGTAGCAGCGTATTGTGCTGGTGTTCATTTAAAAGTGTTATTCGCAAATAGTTTTTCTATAGGTGGACTAGGCCAGGGGTGGGCAATTATTTTTTCCATGAGGCCACATGAGAAACGGAAAATATTGTGGAGGGCCGGGCCAAAAGGCGAAAGTCAATTCTGCATAATATTAATTGTATTTCTTTATAAAAAGCAGTAAATATCATTGTTTTGACAAGCCGATAAGAGTATGTTATAATTAAGCAATGAAAAAGTGAGGTTGCCTTACAAAAAATATTTCATTTATTCAATTAAATTTCCCAAAGCAATGGTAAACAAAATGTGAACTTTTGTGAAACTTTTTAAACATTTGTGACTTATGTTAGTGAACATTTTCAGTCACATTCACTCCAAAACACATTTTGAGTTTCAAAAACTGTTCTTAGCATTCTACAGAGA